>JAEANM010005852.1:0-19153 GCA_017656035.1 Myanophis thanlyinensis
TAGATAGATAGATTCAAGTACTTTATCAATGGTTAAATAATAGAAATAGGAAATAGAAATATGGAACTTAATGAAGATTATTATAACAAAGGAGAGTTGTTAAAGGAGAAATGAGAAAACTACTATAATCATTATTACTGTAAGCCTTATGGAATGACTATTAATCCAATGAATATTATATTGTAAATTGTAATTTATATTAAGCAAATTGTTTGTACCTAGACAACACACTGTTTAAAATATGATGAAATTTTGCTATACTAAAAAAAAAAAACTTAAATTAAAAAAAAGAATGATAGAGTTGGAAGGGACCTTGGAGGTCTTCTAGTCCAACCCTCTGCTGAAGTGACTTAGGACTGTTTTTCACACTTACAATCATTACAGCATCCCTATGGTCAGGTGATCAAAGTTTGGATGCTTGGCTTTGGTTCGTATTTATGACATTTTGCCATATCCCGGAGCACCCTTTTGTGACCTTCTGACAAGCAAAGTCAACGGGGGAAGCCAAATTCACTTAATAACCGTGTTACTAACTTAACAACTGCAGTGATTCACTTAACAACTGTGAAAAGTTTGTAAAAAAGGGTATAATTCACTTAAGGACTGTCTCGCTTAGCAATGGAAACGTTGGGCTCAATTGTGGTCATGAGTTGAGGACGACGTGTAGCTATATTACATTGCATGGTACACTACGTTTAAACAGTCGAGTACAGACAGAATAAGCAAACTCAAAAAGCATTACTTAGGGTTGCTGTTGTAGCTTTTTAATCCTGCATGATTCTGGGAGAACAGTGGTTTCCTGTTCTAGGGTGTTGTCCCGAATCTCCAAAAGGAAAGTCAGTAAAAATAAGCTTTTGAGTTTTGTTGCACAAAAAAAAATAAAAAAATGTTTGGAATATTTCCCATTGGAGGAGGAAGTAGACTTGTCTGAGCCATAGCCATTTTTACTCCTGAAACAATATAAACAATCTAAAGTGCTTGAAACTTGTTTTCTTTTATAGGAAATACCGTAAAATTAAATGGCTTTTTTTTTTTACCCAGACACTATAAATTCGCTTTAAGAGTACTGTCTGTTTTAAATAAAACTTGTTTAAATCAGAGCTCAACCGAAGTAATTAGTCTAATATATAGGTGTAAAGAAAAGGAAGTCTCATTTTAAATAAAATAACAGAAGAGAATATTTCTGGAATAACAACAAACCTTTAAGAGATAAAATCACACTCTTTTGTTTCCTACGAATGGAATACAAATGCTTTTTTCCCATGATCTGAAGGGAAGCAGCTATGCTCTAAAAAGATTTGCTAGAAAGAAGAACTGTTTAATATTTGCAGTAGCTTAATCTTTCTCGCTTGCTGTTTGATGTATTACCAGAGATCTTTCTAACATTTTTCTCTGTTTTATTTGACAAACACATTACAAAAATGAACTGCAGAAGGACTAGGTACACAACATATGAACTACAGGAGCCATCAAAAGTGCTTGTTGCTTTTGTGGTGTGCTTCATCATGCGGGCTTGCAAGTATGCAGTCTGTGTCCTCAAAAGCCATCCTACATGACAGTGTTCATTAATCTGGGCACACCCCAGATGTATAAGGTTCCATAATGGCTATGCAGGGAAATTTTGGGAATTGAAGTCCAAATGAATCAGAAAAGTACCCAGATTGTTTCCAGAGGTGAAATTCAGCAGGTTCTAACAGGTTCGCTAGAACTGGTAGTAAATTTTCTAAGCAGTTTGGAGAACCGGTTGTTAGAAGAAATCTCCTTTTGTTTTTTTTCTATTTTACAGGGTTAATCTTGTAAGGAAGACAGGAAAAAAAAATGCTGGTGTTGTTTCTAGCCTAATCATTATTGCCCTGCTCTTCCAAGTGCCCTGTATGTGCAACCACACCATCTGTGCGTGCATGCAGCTTTTGCACGTGCATGGCACACGTGCTGTGCACAGGCACTCATGCACACACAAGCAATTGGGTGTGGATGTGCAGGAGAGCTTCAAAGACCAGCTGGATTTTCTTCTGCAATCGCACGCATGCACAGCAGATGCCCAAAGACCAGCTGGGTCTCTGCAATCGCGCATGTGTGCATGTGCAATCGCATGTGCATGCTCAGCATGGAGGTAAGATGGGCAACAGCTTGTGTGCCCAGCAAGATGGCTCTGCATGCCACCTGTGGCACCCGTGCCATAGGTTCACCATTATGAGTCTAAAGTCAAGGACTACCTATACTAGTTTAGAAACTGAATGCCTACTCACAAATGGATTGAAACAAGCAATGAGGAAACTCTGAGTAAATGTAGCTATTAGTTTTTTCTTCTTTCTGATCCCCTTTTTGCTCTTTTCTTTCTGATCTGCTCTTCTCTCTTTCTGTCTCTTCAGGTAGCACACTGCCACAGAAACAGATCCCAAGGTCAAAACTTCCAGAAGATGAACAGAATAACAATAATCACCTGCGCTAAATGCCATTTAGCTGTAAAAATAACAGATAAATGGTATAATACTACTTTTCTCAAAATTATTAGATGAATATTGTATTTTAAACAATCACTGTAAAATAGAGAGCTGAATAACACTGATGTTTAAGACCAGTTTACTTATTTGTCATTAAATATTTGAAATACATATTCAGCTTTAGTTCTCTTATATTAATTGAGCCTGCTGTGAGCTTTCCTTTCACCTTAACGAAATTACAAAACTATGATAGGCATAGTTCATGTTTTGCATCACACACAATAAACAATGAGAAAATCTCTGCTCCTGAACTGATTAGACAGCAACAACACAGCTAAGAATAACTAATCTTGACCTTTTCAGATATTGAATGATGGAAAGATAGAAACTCCATTCTATTCACGGGATTGTTAATAACCTTGAAAATCCAGTAATTGAAAACTCTGTCACATTTTTAAGAAGTTGGGTGTAAAGATAAGAACCAGATATTGTAAAATAATAGGAGAAACAATAATGAATACATGAATGCTCTACGTAAGGGTTGGGTGTAAAGGGAAGCTCATCTTTAGGCTTATAGTAGCATTAGGACAACTGAGTCATAACGGTCCTCAGTGTCAAAGTCTCCCTGAAGAACTTGATCTCTTTGAATGGTCCCAGTAAGAAGACTGGCTTTATTTATGCTCGATGTTCTTCAACCATAGATGTCTCCTTGTATTAACAAGAGTAAGCATGCCTCCTAGCTGAGAACTGGCTACCATCTAATATTCACCATGAAGTAGCAGATTATAGGAAGATAGAGGAAGAGCCTCTATAAAGGCAATGGTCAGATAACATAGCAATAGCATTTACTTACATACCGCTTTATAGTGCTTTACAGTCCTCTCTAAGCGGTTTACAGAGTCAGCCTATTGCCCCCAACAATCTGGGTCCTCATTTTACCCACTGGGAAGGATGGAAGGCTGAGTCAACCAGATGAAAGAGATCTGAACCCAGGCCAGGAATGTAATGTGAGTTTAGGCAGCCCTCACTTAACCACCTTTCAAAGTTACCATGGACCTCCCATGCAATTTATGGGCAATTTATGACCCTGTTCTGATGGCCACACACATTCTCACAGTCACATGTAAGCATTTTGGGGTTTGGCAACCAGCTCACATTAACACTGTTTGTAGCATTCCAGAGTCATGTGACAGCTGTTTGCCCCCAGTTTTTGCAGATTTATTTCCAGTTTCCAGCAAAAAACAATAACAACCCCACTCACTGGAAAAAAAATGGGTTCACTTAATAACTGCTGCAGAAATATTAGGGTTATAAAATCTGGCACGATCATGTGGGGAATCTGCTTAACAACTATAATTATGGCCTCATTATTACAATCATAAATTAGGACTAACTGTAAACATCACAGAGAAGTTCCTCCCTAACTTCACATGAAAAGGAAGCACATTCAGAATTGTAAGGCTATGATACTAAAGCTTTAGATTTTTTAATATTTTTAAAATAATTTTACTATTTCAGTAAACCTATATTTACTATTACTAACCCTGGAATACCCACACTACTGGCCTTCTGCAAGAGCTTGAAAATTTTGTTCTACCAGCTGGTCTGTGTCTGCAACAGTGGCCTGCCAATGTTGGGAGGTGGCTAACCAGATAGAGAAAATCCCATCTACGGGCCATCCATCATCTTGGTTTTTACTTTTTCTATTCAATTTTTCTATTTTTTAATTATTTACAAACGTATCACTTAGCAACATAAATTCTGGACTCAATTGTGGTTGTAAGTCGAAGACTGCCTGTACCTATACAAAAGTGTTAAGTTTTCTGTGGTTCAGATCAATGGGATGTAAGTTACTTGTGATTAAGTTAAATCATGCTGTTTTATTGGTCTTATGCTAAGCAAGACTAACTGCGAATCCACCTCATTGATTTAAACAGCATAGTTAAGCAACGACTTACATTTCTCCCACTTTATTTAATAGAACTCGAAACTGATCAACACTAAATGGACTCTTCCTAACCGGCCTAATAGCTGAGACAACAGCTAAAATGTAAACAAGTGGTAAGGAAGCTAATTAATTTGTTGCTTCTTGAGCTATAGGCAAAATCATAGTCTCTAAATAACGGAAGCACATCATTTGTGGCGATTAGCCTGGCATCAATCATACACATTTTTTATCCACTTAAATGCATTACTGCAAAGTGAGCAAGGCCATAGAAAGTGATGTGAGTTTGATTCTGCGCTGAGACAACAGCTCTTTAAACTTCTTCTTTTGTCTGTTCCTGTTAGGAGTTGCCGTAGCAAATCATCAGACAATAGCTCTTTAAACAACTTCTTATAATACCGTACCCAATAGTACAGCTCGTAGGTTTGCCTCTACTGAGCTACTTTCAAATTTTGTGTTACATTTCTCATTTCTACTGTCTGTTAAGTGTGACCACCAAGCTTGGTACAATTCTTGGGCACACTGAGCCTGAATACCTTCTTCCTACTGCTATACTTGAGGAATTTCTAATAAGAAGTTAAGGAGGAAACAGTTTCACACATAAAATGCCTAGGGTTAGTTCAATGCCCCATTAGGCCATTTAATAGCTTCTTTGTCAGCGTGCTTTTCTTTGTGAGCAAAAATCAGGGAGAATCATAGATGCAACTGGAAATGTTAGTACTACCCTTTTCTTTTACTCCATTTCTGCACAAAGAACATTTTGATAGTACTGAGGAGAAAGTGCAATAGGTTTTAACTCTCTCATACACAAATATAAGGTTGTATTTCTCACCCACCCCAGAATGCATAATTTCACTTTTTCAGATTCAATCCTAGTTTTTCTGAAATTTCGAGATTTTGTATGCATGAAGCTAGTAAAAAAAAAAAAAAAACAGAAAAAAGAAGGGAAATGATATCTGTACTTTGAAAACTGTTGCCAAATAGTTAGACTCCAATAATGAGGAGGATTAGTAGGAGTATTTGTGAAAATAATGTGTATGTGTATAAAAACTCCCACTTTATGACCCTCTAATCCCTTAATTTGGGGCAAAGTTGGGACAACTGGGTGGAGCTGAGCATTTACTGGCCGGATGCCCTTCCTTGCGCAACTCAGAATTCACATTAGATATTTTTTCTTTGCGCCCTGGGAGTGAAACATCTGCTGTTACAGTGGAACCTCTGGTCATGAAAGCCACTCACCATGACCAAATCAGGTGCCAAACAAAAATTTTGCAAACTATTTGCATTTGGTCACAAACAAAAACTCAGGTGGCAATCAAACAGGGCGTGGCCGATTTCCCCTTCCACACTGATTTTGCTTTCTGCGCCCTTTTTCTTTTTTTGGTGCACATAAGCACAGTCAGTATTGCTTCTGGTCATGACCTAATTGGGTGCTGACTAAAGTTCTGAAACAAATTACAGTCATGACCAGAAGTATTTAGGATTGAACTCATATATGTATGTGTGTAAATATATGTTATGTATATGTACATACCTACAACTTAAGAAAACATAGGTTAGCATTTGTTAAAGATTTCTTTCTCTGGTTTTCCTTATATTGTACAAGTAATAGAATTTCTTCTTTATAAGAAAGAACAAAGATGGAAGAAATGTTATTCATACCATCCCAATTTCTTATCCAGAGTTTTTAATGTAAAGTCAATACAAGTGAATTAATTACCCAGTTCTATTCAAGTAGCACTTGTATGAGTCAGCACTGTTTCCATCTTTTTCATTGTTTTCTATTAGACAAAGTCACACAAAAAACATATAGCAGAAAACATGAACACAGGAGAACAAGAACATGTGGCAATAGGAAACTGCCTTATAGTTCCTGGTTGTATACAAGTATATGTGATCTGACAGATGCTACACATTCAATCAAAGTGATTAGGAAACTAAGACTTCTAATTGTCACAGTGCAATTATACATAGTTATTGATGGTTTTCACAGTACCTTTTGTGCTAAAAGAACACCCATTCCTTCCTAAGGAAATACATTCCAAATTAAATCACACTATGAAATGTGATGTTCAAAGCCATATCCACCTAAAGTAGCAGCCAATTAGATTTCTATAATCTCTACTGATTTATTGTCTACCATAATTTGTTTCTGCCTGTAAGCCAATACCAATAGTTAGAAAACATATACTATTTTGGATAATTAGAGACTCAATGTTCCATGCTCATTTAGGAACAATCTGAGAATGAATACAAGGGTTTTGATTAAAGAAAAATGTTGCATTCATTTATCAGGAAACAAATAATTCTGTCCGATAGATTTAAAATAATAATGAAAAATATATACAAAGGGAATATACTCTTATGCTACTAAAAGCATATTCCTTTAAGTCCCCTCAGAGTCACTTTGATAATAAGGACAGCATATAAATTTAATAAATCGATAAAAATAAATATCATCCGGTGGTATTTTATCAGTTCCAAACTTGAGAACAATCAACATTTTTATGTACTACAGAATAAACAGCCACCATTTCACCAAATTAAAAGTCCTCTTGCATACTTTCAGTAGTTAATAAAAAACAGCCTTTTGAACCCTCTGGAATTATCCTTATTGCTATATGATTTACAATGTAATTAGAACTCTATTTAAACCCTACTTATGAATAAAAAAGATTCCAGTTGAACAAACACTTAAAACAATCACTGTGTCAACATTCAACAGTCTTTGTGGATAGGTGTAGGACCGTGATAGCGAACCTATGGCACGGGTGAGCCATCATAGAGCCATCTTTCTGGGCACCCAAGCTGTCGGCCAACTTACCTCCAGCTGAACATATGCACACGATTGCGCATTCATGCATGCACGATTGCAGAGACCAGCTGGTCTTCGGGCATCTGCTGTGCATGCGCATGATTGCAGCAGGAAATACAGCTGCTCTTCAGAGCTCTCCTGAATGTGCACATGCAATTGCTCATGTGTGCATGAGTGCTTGCGCACAGTACCCATGCATTGCACATGCAAAAGCTGCACGCATGTGCAGATGGTACAGTTGCATATGCAGCGCACGTGGAGGAGCTGCTTGCAAGTGCAGATGGCATGCACAAACACGTACTTTTTGGCACTCAGTAAGTAAAAGGTTCACCACCACTGGTGTAGGATAACCAGCTAAGTTAAGCAAGAATGTTGAGTCAGATATGCCAATCAATGAGATGACAGGTGTGAATTTTTTGGGGCCAAACAAATATAAAGGCACGGGTTCCCATCATCACAGTTTACTTTGCAAAACACAGGTTTGTGGAAATGAACTGGACATGTGGCATCTATGGTGTTCTCTGAACTGGGTTGTTTCCTTGCAGATGTTATCATCATCTTCATCATCCTAGCATAAGTTGGATAATGAAAGGTCTGCAAAAAAGCCACCAAGCTCAGAGAGCATCAAAGACTCTACAGTTCAGCGCTGAACTTCTTACATTGTTTTGCATTGAGAGGAACTGGAAAGGAACACCATGATTTCTGGATTGTACTAGTACAGAAGAACATCAGGGTTTGTGCTTCTATGCTAAAGCTTAAATGAATGTATCATGCAGTATGGCATCGATCATAAACTGAGACCTAAATCTATAGTGGAATGGCTAAAGCAGAAGAAATGTGCTTTGAACTAGATGAGCCAAAGATCTCTTCGGTAAGGAAGTGGTTAGAGTACAGTACTACAGGCTACTTCTACTGACTGCCGGCAGTCTACAATTTGGTAGTTCAAATTCCACTAGGCTCAAGGTTGACTCAGCCTTCCATCCTTCTGGGAGGGTAAAATGAGGACCCAAATTGTTGGGGGCTATAGGCTGACTCTGCAAACTGCTTAGAGAGGACTATAAAGTGGTATATAAGTCTAAGTGCTATTGCTATTGTTTCACCTATCAGACTGTTTCAGCATGACCTGAAGTAAGGGTGCTTGGCAACTGACATGTATTTATGACATATATTGTATTCCGGGGTCATGTGATTACCATGTGTAACCTTCCCCAGCTTGTCTCCCAACAAGCAAAGTTAAGGAAGCCAGTTTCACTTAACAACTGTATGATTCACTTAAAAACTAGTGATTGGCTTAACAACTGTGGCAAAAAAAAGTCACAAAAATGGGGTGTGACTCACTTACCAACTGTCTTGTTTAGCAGCAGAAGTTTTGGGCTTGATTGTGGTCATATGTTAAAGACTGTCTGTATTCAGAAAAAGTGGAAGGCTGCCTACAAATGTAATCAAGACTCCACGGAAGGAGCAAGTATCAAAACAAATATCCACTACTGCAAATAAAGCTTCCACTCTTTTTGTATGTCTATCACATCACATACACCATATTGTATGCAAAGGGGTACGCGTTTCATTATGCCATTCTACCAAGAAAGTCACATATACAAAAGGAGAAAAGTTGAATTTGTGGATTTCAAGAAATGGACCAAATGAAGGCTGGGCTGGGCTCTTTTAATTTCTCAGATCAATTTCAGAATTTCAACATGACCTTGATTGTGAAAGATCACATTGCATTAAATTAATTAAGCCGACTGGAACGGTGGCCAATCAATGCTGAATGTAAGGAGCCAGTATCAAGCAAAATGTTCTTGTTTCAGATAAAAGACATATTTAATTAATTGGGAAAGGAGACAGCAACTTTTCTTATTGAATGCACGGAAGAGCGTTTATTTACTACAAATAAATAAATTTGTTTCATACAAGAAATGTTCCATTTCAAAACATACCATATTTTGGGGTGTATAAGACACTCCAGAGTATAAGACACACCTAGCTTTTGGGGAGGAGAACAAGGGGGGGAGGAAATCTGCCTCTGCCTCCCAGCAATTTACTTCCTTGCAGCAAACAGCCGATAGCCTGGTCAGTTTCAGCACAGCCTGATTTCGCACGAGCAACTGATTGGTGGTTGGATCTGCCTCCCGGAATACTGACAATCAGCTGTTCCAGGCTGTGGGGATCGTTGCAGCCTATTGCCACCTATCACCGTCTCCATGCGCACCATTTTTGGCCTGTTTCTGGCCCATTTTGGGGGCTTTTTTGGCCCAAAAAAGACTGAAAAATGAACTGAAAAAAGGTTGAAAAACGGGCCGAAAAACAGGCCAGTGGGTGGGTGGGGCTTCAGCAACATTTGCTGTACAACACACACAGACATTTTAACCTATTTTTTTTTTTTTTGGGGGGGGGGGGGAGGGAGTGTGTTTTATACACCGAAAAATACAGCAAATAAAAAATGCTATGCTTTATCTTGATTCGCTCAAAGTCTGCAACTCTTGCTGTGAAGATCTGCAGCTGAAATCATTTCATTGTATTTGTTCCTGCAATACATTCATTATAGCTGGTGTTAAACCAGGCCATTATTCAACAAATATGGTTTTAAAAGTGATGGCATAGCAGTATGTATAAACTATATTCCTTGAATATTAAGATTTTAAATCAGGATCTGTATATGATATGCTAAAGTATGCCATCTAGGAATGCAGATTGCACTTCATGGATATGATTTCAATATTGATGCACCCAAACAGCCGCTGGAAGTTCAATTAGACTTCCCTAATTGTTTTCTCTAATCAAAGGATCCCTGACTTACACAGGCAGCTTTAACAATCAAATTGGACAATGAGGTTTACCTAAGGGACATAAGTATGAAAAGTTCTTACTGCTAGCTGGATTACAGAAACTAGCAACTTATCTCTGAAAAGGGAACAATGAAAAAAAAAATCAACACAATCTTCAATTTGCTTGCTTCTCTTTCTTATCTGCTACAGACATAGTGAATTTTTCATGGTATGGTTTGAAAATTATGAAATTATATCCATTTCCTATTTTTTTGTCATTCCCAGACATTATATTTATTAATAGATACACCATAGGTATAGAAAACAATTAAAAGTATCAATTATTATTCCTGATTCAAAAATCAAGCCATAATCATAATGTTAACTTCAACATCATGACTAAAAGTCATTACATTGGAATACATGGCTGAGTTTTGTTTTGCTTTGATACTGAAGATTACATACCAAATGAATGAATACCAAATGATTTATAAAGAACTGTGGCTCAGGTTCAGGTTTTCATTTCACAATGTTGTATACTTTATGATGCAAATGAAACTTACAAATTTGCCAAATTTTGAAGTAAAAAAAATTATAAAATTAGTTCCTGCAACTTGAGAAAATCATTTCAGAGTTGGTTGAAATTCTAAATCAAATTGAATATGTGGAAAGAAGGGAAAAAAAGAACAAAAAGAAAAAAGGAGGAGGAGGAGACAAAAAAAATCTAAATCCATAGTTGGATAAAAAGCTGTGTGAGAATTTGGAGAATTGAAGTCCTGATGACAACAGCTTTGGAAAGATTATTGCACTAATACAGCTACATTTTAAAACTACCCAAATCTTATATGCAAAATTTGGGCTGATTTAAATAGATACAGGAATAATTTTGGATGGAACAAAATCTACTTTTTTTTTGCTCTTATAAAAGAATTATAATATTGAACACAGGAATGCCAAACAAGGACAAACATATCATCAGTGTCTGAAATCTCAGTGTCAAGAGTTGGAGCTAATTAGTTCTGCCCTATTTTATGAATCTGTTAATTCCTTAACAAATTAGAAGGATCTGTAATTGATTTGAGATTTACCAAGAGTCAACCCTGTATTTCTTTTCGTTGCTATAACTCAATCTGGTTAATGAAGCAATGGCTGAGAAAAATGTAGCACTCAGTTGTTGAGGATGTGACTTGTTAGTCGCCTGCAAGTTTGTTTTTCAGCATTTTAATCACCCCACAATGAAGGGCTGTGAAATGTAGGAGCTGAAGGTTTTTTTTCCCTGCTAGGGGTTCCAAGATCATAAATGGGAGGTGGAGGGGAATGTATGCATTTGTTTTTTGAACTTTATTCAAGAGTTTGTTTGAACTCTGGTAGTGCAGTGGTTAGAAGGCAGTACTGAAAGCTAACTCTGCCCACAGTCTAGAGTTCAATCCTTGTGGACTCAAGGTTGACTCGGCCTTCCATCCTTCCAAGACTGGTAAAATGAGGACCCAGGTTGTTGGGGGCAATTTGCTGACTTAATTGTCTGCTCCAGAGACTGCTGTAAAACACTATGGGGCAGTATATACCATATTTTTCGGTGTATAAGATGCACTCCCCCCAAAAAAAAGTAGTGGGTGAAAATGTCTGTGTGTCTTATACGGCCTGGTTTTTGGCCTTTTTCTGGCCTTTTCCTGGCCTTTTTCCAGACTTTTTTTTTTTGCCCATTTTTCAGCCTTTTTCGGCTTGTTTTTGGCTTTTGGGCCCATTTTTAAGTCTTTTTCAGCCCCCCCAAAATGCTGAAAAATGGGCCAAAAAAGGCCAAACATAGGTTTAAAAAAAGGCCAAATAGGCCTAAAAAGGCCCCAAAAAGGCTGAAAATGGGCTGAAAGAAGGCCGAAAATGGGGCGCACAGAGGCGGCGATAGGTTGCAGTGATCCCTGCAGCCTGGAACAGCTGATCGTCCGTAGAGGCAGATTTTTTTCCTCCCCAAAAGCTAGGTGTGTCTTATACTCCAGAGCGTCTTATACACCGAAAAATACGGTAAATCTAAGTGCCATTGCCATTGTTATTATTTGCATATCAGGCATTATTATTTTTTATGCAAAAGTTCCCTGAAACTTGCAGATTATTTTAAGAGCTCCTGCAAGTTAATAAGGTTGAGTTAGGCTGCTTTAGAGAGTTACTATTAAGCAAAAGAGAGCCATATCTCATCAGCCAATGGTTACCAGGATCTTCTGAGGATTATAAGGCCTGCATTTCCTGAACCCTCCTCAAGTGTTTACAGTAATGGGAACACAAGGATATAGCTTTCTCTGTGGTGGCAGTTCAGCTTTGAAGCTCTGTTTTCAAAGGCATTAGGCTGGGTCTGTCTCTACTTACTCTTCAGTGAACTCTGAAGATGTTTTGATTGCTTGAGATCTTTCATCAAAACATTTTTAAAAAGTATTTTGATTAGCAAGCTGGTTAAATACGGAGTGGATGACATTAACAAGTGGGTATCTAACTGGCTTTAAAACCATACTCAAATGATTCTCAGTGATTCCTCATCCAAATGCACAGATGTATTAAGTGGGCACTACGAGAATCAACTCTTGATCCTTTTACTCCTCAGAATTTTTATTAATAATTTGGATGAAAATGTGGAAGTAATATTTATAGAAGTTTGCGGATGACACAAAATTGGTGGGATAGGTATAAGAGAAAAATGCATATTTTTTTTCACTTTAGAGAGAAAGAAAACATATGCACCAGTATAGGACAGGAATAATTGTCTTGGTAATGGTTCCAATGGTCATAGAAGTCATATTTATAAATGTGCTTGTTTGTTTTTAATGCACATTGCTTTGAGAGCCCATTAGCTGAATGAAGGTATCAAAAATCTTTAAAAGTGGGTTGGCTGCTGGGTGGACAACAGCAGCTTTACCTACATTACATGGTGGCACAGTGGTTAGAATACAGTATTGAAGGCTGATTCTGCCCACTGTCAGGAGTTCGATCCTGACCGCCTCAAGGCTGACTCAGAGTACCCATCCTTCTGAGGTCAGTAAAACAAGAATCCAGATTGTTGGGGGGTCTTATGCTGACTATGTAAACCACTTAGAAAGGGCTGTAAAGCATTATGGAACAGTATATAAATCTAAGTGCTGTTGCTGTTACTGAAGCCTCACATATGCTCCTAGATTTGAGGTAAGAAATCTCAGCTCAGCAGGTGTTAAAGTTTCAGAGAAGCTTCAGCTCTGCAGCCAGTCAAACTAAGTCCATAAATAGATTTGGCTCTTAATATTGCCAGCAGTAGAGCAGTGCTAATGCTATTGTCCTATTTTATAAGGCAGTAATGTCCTTCTCTCATGGAGAGAAACTATTAGGATGAACAAGGACTGAGTTATGGGCTTGTATAACAGCAAAACAACTTCATTCTTTGCAGAAATTGATGACACTTAACATTCTTTGCCATACATACACATCCCGTGGCGCATGAAGACCACACTTTTTCCACTTATTTTACAGCAGGTACAGGAGAAAAGGAGAGATGGAGAGAGGTCAGCAATTTCTTCAGTAATGATAGGCAATGTTATGGAGCCCTGGATGATTAAGGTTCTTTCTTTGCGCAGAAAGGCAAAAGAGCAAGTGGCTGGCAAGCAGTCCTGAAGGAGAATTTAAGGATTTTTTCTAATTTCATTTCAAAGGAGCCGGTGAGAGACACACTGCTAATCTGTCAAGTGATTTGGAGGATCACACCTGCAACAACCTCTGAATAAGAAATCATTAACTGCACAGGGCTTATAAGACACGCCAACGTGGAATTTAATGCAGAGTTCAGTTTTGTTCATGTTCACTTAACCAGTAGTGAATCGCTTCCTTGCTAGCAGCTTTAAGCTTCTTAATTTGAACCTAAACTTTGGGTGAACCATTTTCGGTTAATCATTTTCGGTGCTTTTGTGTTTGAAAACCAGCTGATGACCTCCATTTTAAAGAGCCCTGTTATTTCATTTGTGCATTCTGCTGTATTTATCTATTTTTTAAAAAATGCTTCTCAAAGCATCAGTCGAAGATTCAGCCAATCAGGCCGGGTGTGGCCGAAGTCCCTGGTGGATAAATTTGCTCCGATTCTGAAAAGTAAACTTTCAATTATGGCAGTGGAGAACCAAAGGCAAGAATTCTCTAACGTTCACCCCACGAAAACATTGATTCTTATGTGTGTGCAAGCGAGCGAGCCTCATAACACAAGGTCAAGATATTTTCCCCCGTGGGACTATTTGAGTCAGTGATTAATATAAGTGAAGCATGACAAATAGCTATCACTCTATATCTGCAGAAAAACAAGACCTATGCAGGTCTGTTGGAGGAACGGAAAGGTCATTCATTAGTCAGAGGGAAGAAACACATGGCAGATCTGTGATAAATAACAGTCATTACAGCATTACAATGCACCCTGGGCTTCCTTGCTCCAAGCATGTACAAAGCGTGACATTAACCATCATTCTCCTTTAAAAGAGCTTTGCAAGAATATTGCACACATACCGTTCCTATTGTTGTACCGAGATCTGTCCTGCAATTTTGGTAAAGCTTGTTTTCTCTGCAAAATAGGCTGCTTTTGCTAGGTATTTCAGGTGTACAGTACCCCTCAATATACAAGAGTTCATTTAGTGACTAATGGCACTGAAAAAAAAAGTGACTTGTGACTTATGAAGTGTGATTTTTCACACTTACGATCAGGCAAAATGTCCAAGGTGCATTGAACCACTTCCACATGACCTGCCTCCGCAGACTTCTGAAGATCCGGTGGCAGAACAAGGTGCCAGACACAGAAGTCCTCTCCAGAACAGGCCTGCCATCAGTTTACACCCTGCTGATGAAAGCCCAGACACGCTGGACATGCTATGTTGTATGGATGCCAGACCACCGCATCCCCAAACAGCTCCTCTATGGTGAGCTGTCTCAAGGAAAGCAATCTTGCAGGGGACAAAGGAAGTGATACAAAGATACACTGAGAGCCTCTCTCAAGTCCCTGGATTTTGACACCACCTCCTGGGAAACCTTGGCACAAGATCGATTAACATGGCGCACGTTGATTAACCAAGGCTGCCGGACATTTGAAGACAGAAGGACAATCCTAGCACAAGAGAAGTGTTAACTCCGCAAAGCCAGAGCTGCAAATGCTGCAGCAGTGGTGCCCACACATGTCTGTCTGACATGTGGCAGAACATTCTGTGCCCGTATTGGCCTTACCAGCCACTTGCGGACACACTATGGACAGTCCACTACCCGCTAGATGTCAAAGTTCTCTTCAAAAACAATGGACGGACATCATCGTCACAATGCACCCTGGGCTTCCTTCCTCCAAGCATGTACAAAGCATGACATTAGCCATCTTTCTCCTTTAAAAGATATTTGCAAGAATATTGCAGACATATAGTTCCAATTGTTGTCTTGCAATTTTGGTAAAGCTTGCTTCCTCTGTAAAATAGGCTGCTGTAACTTGCTTTTGCTAAATATTTCAAGTGTACAGGTAGTCTTCGACTTACAAGAGTTCATTCCATGACTATTCCAAGTTACGATGACAGTGAAAAAAATTGACTTACGACCGTTTTTCACATTTATGACCACAGTAGCACATCCATGATTGCATGATCAAAATTCACTCTTGGAAACAGACTCATATTTATGATGGTTGCAATATCCTGGGGTCGTGTGTGATTGCCTTTTGTGACCATCTGATAAGCAAAGTCAACAGGGAAGCCAGCCGTCTTACTAACTTGACATCTGCAGTGATTTGCTTAACAACTGTGGCAAAGTTGTTGTAAGAGGTCATAAAAAAGGGCAAAGCTCACTTAACAAATGTCTCACTTAGCAACAGAAATTTGGGGCTCCATTGTAGTTGTACGTCGAGGACTACTTGTACTGAATTGTAAGGTTATACAAATGTTGGATCATGTGTGTCGATGTGTTTGTGTTTGTATGTTTGTGTGTATGTTCCACATCTTTTCATCTCTTTACAGCCTCCCCAGCTGGCTTTATTTATGGATTTGTGGATAAGATGGGGAAAGGATTTGCTATGTACCAAAGTAGATACAGAATCTGGTACAACCTCACAGACTCATTGGGCTGGAAGGGACCTTGGATGTCTTCTAGTCCAACACTTTGCCCAAGGCACGAGTCCTGATACAAATGGCTGTCCAATCTTTTCTCGAAAACCTCCAGCGATGGAGCATCCACAACTCCAGCCGGGAAGCTGTCCAATTGATTGATTGTTCTGTCAGGAATTTCCTCCTTATTCCCAAATCGGATCTCCTTGTATTGCTTAGAATGATCCCCCATCCCTTCCAAACTAATAATCTTATGAGGACATCAGCTTCTATAAGCTGGCTAGCAATCCTTTTTTTTTATTATTATTGTTCCGTTTCAACTTGTATAAAGGGTGAAAGTCTGGGTCATTTACAGTGCAAAGTACATTTTCTACACATATAAATGATCAGGTTCCTTATCAGTCCTTCACAATAAACTTTTATCATACATATCACATTTGCATATGTCACAAGTGTTTCTTACTTTCTTCAATGATTTTTCATGCACAGAGTTCCGGTCTCTCTCTTTCTTTCTCTTTCTTACTACTTCCCTAATACCATCTTCTCCTCCTCCTCTTTCATCTTCTCTGTCCATCCTCTTATTTTTATTCTTACTCTCTGTTATCTTATTCTTCTCTTACTCCCCACTTCCTTCCTCCATGCTCCATTGGCTAGCAATCCTTGAAGGTGGGATCATACTCAGTAATCTGCTCAAGAGGTCACAAAGGCATGAGTGACTCCAGTCAGTCTTTTGTTCCAGGAAGTGAATCTGCAAAGACCAAAACCTAGCAAAGAATACAATTCCCACCTACTATTCCAGCACATGCTAAAAATTCAGAAAATGTCCACATACACGATTGAGTACCAGCTCTTCCCTAGTGAGCTCTATCCAATTCTGAGTTAAAGTATGTTCATAAACAATTTTTCTCATATATACTTTTGAATACATTTTTGTCCAAAACTCCCTCCAACTTTTTGTCTGTGTGTTTGTATAAAACTTTGTCAAATATAAATGCTGTTTCCAAATACATGAATCTATATGCGCAACCTTTCCAAATCTCTAGTATTAATTTGAAATAAACATTAGCAGACGCCCTGACATGCCACAAGAGCTTTGAGAAAATAAAAGTTGGATCAAACTCAGTCTTGGAAAAGGATTTAAGCTCAATAAATCTTACAAACAGTTTGTATTATGAGCAGGGCCAGATTCTTAATTCCTGCCGTTTACTATTTGCCAGTGAACTCAACATTTTTACTGCAAGGATAGTGGTGGAAAGGGAATTTCTGTGGTGAAAGAAGCTAGCCATGTGACTCCATCCTAAGAATTAATATCTAAAGATTAGTTCCATTCTTCTGGATGTCAACATCAGAGAAATTAAAGGAAATGGTTTTGCCAAAAGAAGAAGAAAAAACATCCATATCCATGGATATTATGCGTACATAAAATCTAAGCAGATTTTCTTCCTTGGAAAAGATTTCAATATCATTTTAAGATGGGTGGATGGATGGACTTAAGGGTATAGGATTACAGCCTTAGCCTGGAAACCTCCCTCCACCCTTTCTGTATTATCAAAAAACTGACAATCTGTTCTTATACTCATCTTTCACTACATAAACAGAAAACCTTTTTTTCTCTAGTCTTCTGAAGAAATTGGTTCTCAGTAGGTTTCTGATTAATAAGTGTTTGTGGGCTGCTGCTACACCTACCCAAAAAGCAGTGATGCTGAATTTAACCTTTATCTACCAAGGGAAATATTAAGCAAAAAGGTGTGGCAGATTTCATTACTATACTCTCTCTCTCTTTCTCTCTCTCCTTCTCACCAGTGTCTTTCTCAAACATTGTTACCTGCCTAGAAACTCAGAGACTGTAGTTTCTAGTCCCAACTTCCAAATGAAAGCCAGCTGGATGACCTTGGCTACTCATTCTCTCTCAGCCCAACTCTCCTCACAGGGTTGCTTTTTGTGGGGAAAATAGGAGGAGGAAGCTGTATTGGATGTGTTCATCACCTTCAGTTATTTGTAAAAATAATAAAAGCAGACTACGAATAAATACATAAAATTGCATTTCTGTTGATAGTTTTGGCATTAATATTTCTTTACTGGGCTCAGAACAAATCTTATTGGATTGATTGCTAATTATTGTGATTTTCCTGTTATTATTTATTTTGTACCGTATCTTGGAGGTAAAAAAAAAAAGTAACCTTTTATGCTGATGATATCTAACTCTGCTTTTCAGTATCTAATGAATCAGAAGAAACTATGGAGATGTTGAAATAATATTGTACTTGATAAGAGGCAGGATGGGGGTGTAGGAAGTTAGCACCCACCCCTCTCCTAGAAAAATGAAATATTCTAGGAAATACTAAAATGGCAGAATATTATATTTTCCCTAAAGGAGAAACATGTTTCTAAAGACAAACTCAGAGCTTCAACTCCCCCCCCCCCCCAGAAGCTACAAGACAAAAGACTGGGCCAGTTTATCTACAACACAAAAGACCTTCACCCTCAGGACATGGTGTGATTACCCAACTCACCACATGGCACACACAAAGCCCAAAAGCTTCAATCAAACTTGAATCATGACCCATGACCCCACATGGCCACGTGGGTGCCTACAACCAATCAGGATACTTCCCCTTGCCATAGGAACAGGAATCAAGGTCACAGCCCAGGAGAGGATATAAATCTATCCCTTTCGGTCACCCATGTGCCTTTTTGCCCAGGACCTCAAACCATGTGGACCTGTTCACCAATAAACCTTCTTTCCAAATAACCTCCATGTTTCCAGTGTCTTTCTCCCCACTTGGAACTGAACCCAGATGGACATTTCTTCCAACAGGGGCCAATACACTGAGGCTGAATCTTAATAAGATGGAACTTGTGTTAGATAGATGATAATTGATAATCTCTTCTTCACTGGGTTGCACTGTGCTTGAAATGAGCAAGTATGTGTCAAGATTCAAATGGAAATTTTGTATAGGGGGGATTAGATGTATATGCATGTGTGTGCTAGTTAGGTTGCTGGAAGCAGCTAGCAAATAATCTTGACACTAGTATTTGTGCCGAAGGTCAATGAGACGGAATGGTTATCTTGTTTGCATTCCACAAACTTGAGTTTCCTGTGAGAAAGAGTTTGG
>JAEANM010005853.1:0-19153 GCA_017656035.1 Myanophis thanlyinensis
GGGGCAATTCGTTCCAAAGGGAGGGTGCACCCACAGAGAAGGCTCGAACCCTCGGGGCTGTCAGACGACACTGTCCAGACAGTGGAACCCCAAGGAAGCCAACCCTGTGGGAACGCACAGGTCGGCTGGAGGCTGATGGTGGCAATAGGCGGTCCCGTAAGTACCCGGGTCCCAAGTCATGGAGTGCCATCATGCAGCGCTTGGGTCTCATACCCAGGCTGTCAGTTTTCCAGCTGACACTCTCAGCATCTTTAACCACTGAACCATCTCACCTCTTTTTTCCCAACCTATTTTGTTAAAAATAGCTGGTAATTCTTGCGAATTTTAATGTAGCCTTGTAGTTTGTGAAACTGATTTTTTCCATCTTTGCATCTAGATAGGAGGTGTAGGATATTGCTTCACAAGAATAGGATTGTTTTGCTGCCTTTGAAGTATACAGATACTATAATTCTCTGCAAGGAAGTGGGTGGACAGAAAAAAATGTTTTGCATGCAAATCTTCTATAGATGTTAATTAAGGGAGTGGTGAAGTGTCAGCTAATAACATTTGGATAAAATGTCATGGTTGTCTAACAAAATCAATTAGATCCTTCTGAGTCTCTTAAAAACCCTCCAAATGTCTTAAATACCTGACCTGTTTGGGACATTTCTTTTTCAAAGATATATTGCATATTTTTAACATTGGGAATTAAATTCTAAAGTTCTGTATCAACATGTAGCTATCTGAGCCGCAGATTGTATGATCACATTGGCCACTTGTTTTCAAATGTTTCACTTTGATGAGAACTATTTTAATCCTGCATCCATACATAAGGTATCTACATGTATTAAGTATGAACATTTTATGAAAATGAGAATTGGGTATGTCAGGAGGAACATAAAAATGGACAGTGGATTCCATAAGAAGTGCATGTAATAAACTGAGAATGATCAAAATGCTGACAAAAGATCACTTGTTACTATATCTATTTGCACAATTAGTTGTACAAACAGAAGCTATCCATACTATGGTATATTCTTTCTTATATCGGTCTCCTTAGCAAGCTGCCATGTTGATGAGTAGAAAAATGTTTATATAGTTTAATTTCTCCTGAGTTTGTTTTTTTCAAGTGTAAATAGTGAGGAAAGTCAAAGTATACTGCAATATACACACAATAGAATTTAAAGGCAATTTAATTTTTTTTAAAAAATTAAACGGTCATAAATATGAGATAGTTACCAAGTGTTCAAAACACTGGTTTGTGGGTTTCAGAGTTAAACAGAATAGCCTTCAGGTCACATCAGCAGCAGGTGGTAACATTTAGATGACTAGGGCTGATCTTAATGGACTTTGTACAAAATGATAGCCTAAGACTTCTACCCACTTATGACCACAATGGAGCCCAAAATTTAAGTTGCCAAGTGAGAAATTTGTTAAGTGAGTTTTGCCCCATTCTACAACTTTTCTTGCCACGCTTGTTAAGTGAAACACTGCAGTTGTTAAATTAGGCACAGGGCTGTTAAGTGAATCCGGCTTCCCCGCTGTCTTTGCTTGTCAGAAGGTTTTAAAATGGGGATCCCATGATCCTGGGACAACACAACCATCACAAATATGAATCAGTTACCCAGCACCTGAATTTTGATCACGTGATCATGGGGATGCTGCAACGGTCATAAGTGTGAAAAGGGGTCATAAGTGCCCTTGTAATTTTGCTCACTAAACGAACTGCTGTAAATCGAGGACTGCCTATATGTGAAGAAGTCCAAAGACAACGCACAAAAAGGAATGGCAAACCACTTCCATATATATAGTTGTTTAGAAAACCTACCCAGGAACTCTTTACTTACTCCAAGCCAGAGAAGTTCATTCCACATTCTGGGAGACATAGAGCAGAAGAAAATTCTTGTAGGCGTGGCTACGCAGTTTCTAAACTTGGCAAGCCCCACCCACCTCCCAAAGCGCGGGTCAAAATTTAAAGCACTTCCACGGGGTGGGGGACGGGACCCCCGGGGGGCAAGCCAACGGAATCAAAGGGAGCCCGCAACCTGAACTCCTTAAAGGAGCCGCGTCCCAAGATGGCAGGGCAGCGCTCCCTAGTGAAGACGGGCTGGGATTTGCCGCTCCGTCGCCTCTTCCCCCTCCCCCCCCCTCCCCGCTGCCGCCGCCGCATTTCCTCCTCCTCCTCTTCTCCTTTTTTCCTGAAAATCGCCGAGCTGCTTTGCATCTCAACGAAGGACCGCGGCGGCAGGAGCAGGAAGCGAGATGCCAGCAGCAACCCCTGCCTGACGCGCGGTGCCGCTGCTGCTCAGGCTCCCCCTTCGACGAGCGGCTCAGCTCGGTGCACGGGCACCCGAGCGCTCCGTGCCTGTCCGGATTGTTCTGCGAGCCCTTGAGCCACTAGGCGGACAGAGAAGAAGCGCCGCCGCGGCACCTGGCGCCAGCAGGTAAGTGCCGAGACGCCGCCCGCCCGCCCGCGTTTTCCAGGGGATTTGCAGGGCACCGGCCCGCTGTACGGATAAAGGACCCATCGAGGGCACGTCGGAAGGAAGGCAGGAAGGGGAGCCGGGACTGCCCCAACAGCTAGTCCGAGGAAGAGGAGGAGGAGGAGGGAAGCTGCTGAGAAGTGAAGCAGTGGAGGAAGACCGGGCAGTGGTCGAGCAAGCGTCCGGGCGGGTTGGGGGAGCCGGGATCAGGCTCGGAGGCAGAAAGAAGGGAGCGTCGAGGGACGCGGGGCAGCCGGGCGCTTCTCTAGGGTGGCGGAGGAGAGAAAGAGTTGAGTGGGAAAGAGTTGAGAGGCTGGAGGGACCAGAGAAGGTGGGAAGGTCGGGCTGATGTTTTCGCTTGGGGGCGCAAGAGGAGGGCCCCCCAAGACTGGCTCTGGGGCCCTTAGAGGCCACAGGGCGTGGTGGCAAAAGGTGTGTGTGTGTGTGAGGGAGAGCGAGAGAGAGAGAGAGAGAGCACCGAAAGAGGCGCCTCTCTTCTTCTGCAGCTGTTCCGGCTTGGTGGTTACGAGAGACCAAATCCTCTCCGGTTGGGTACTTTTACCGTCCAGTTCTCTCTTTCCCCGATAGGCGAAGATGAGAAAACGCCAAGCAGTTGGGGAAGGGAAGGGAAGGGAAAGACAGCTGCGGGAGGACAATCTTGAAGGCAGGGAGTTCCTGCGCTAAAACGTTTTTTAGTCCGAGGAGCAACATTGGGCGGGCACAGACCGGCGGCAGAAAGGAGGGAGGGTGGGACAGAGGAGAAGCCTGGAAAGAGTGTGGAGAGGAGAGAGAGACTGTTGTTAATTCATAGCGCAGCCTTGGTCTGTCCCTTTGTGAGCTGAGCCTCCTGTATAGCCAGCTCTTCCCATTCAAGAGAGCAGAGACTTCCTTTCTGGAGTAGAATCCGAACTTGTAGGATCCCGTTGTTTCACTTTTCCCAGTAGCTTATTCCCTCCCACCCCCCTGTGAAATTAAAGCAGCAGGTGTCTCCTGGTTAAGCAAAGTGATCTCTAGCTGGTAATAATTTATGTTTTGAAATGATGTGGAAGGGAAGGTTTAGCAAAGTTAGTGGGTGGTGATAATGAAGATGAAAACAGCAATAGCACTTAGACTTATATACCTACAGCCCTCTAAGCGGTTTACAGGGTCAGCATATTGCCTCCAACAATCTGGTTCTTCATTTGCCTGACTTCAGAAGGATGGAAGGCTGAGTCAATCAATCAAGATTATGGATAATGATGATGATGATGATGATGATGATAATAATATCAATCTAGTATATTACCTTTCAGTCACAAACCAAAATTGCCATTCTGTGTTGCATACAGGGCAATAAACTGAAATGAACTTAGTGTGTCAATCTTCTAATATGCATTAGATTACCCTGGGATACCACGGAAAAGAGGAAAAATGCAGGATACAGCTTTTCTTACATAAAGCACATAGTAATACATTGATCTAGCAAGCTTAATAAAAAAAGGAGTTGTTCATATGAATACCTTTAAAATAATTGCAAATCTGTACATTGACATTGTTCATATTTCATCTATTGTATAGATGAATTACTATCACTAGCTTTTATTTCATGTGCCTTAGCTCTAGAGCCCAGTCAGAAAATGACTGTCCCTGTTTTATAGAAGAGGACCAAAGGTCAAAAGAAAATGATTTGCCTACAAAATCCTTTCACACATTGCATAGTTGCAAACCTAAATCCAGTAATGATTGTGTTTGTGCTCCCAAAAACAATTGTCAGGCAGTTCTGATAAAAAATGAAAAGGTTTTGTTTGGGGTGGGGGGATTGCATACAGTATGTTTTAATGGCTGCACTCAGATGAACAAAACCTAATTTAGGAATTCAAAAAATGTCCCAGTTCCTCATTTTCTTTCACTTTGTACAAGCACAGAAAACCTCAGAAGCCATAGCTAATATAGCTTTACTTTACATTTGTATTGGGTAACTGTGTTTGTGGATTTCCAGAGCAAATATAAAAGGATGTGAGCCCATGAGGAACTGCTGACATGAAAAGCCACAATTATTATATTTGGTCTCAGATCCTAAACTGTTGCTTCTTTTACATCTCAGACTCTATAATGAACTATGCATAATTATTTCTAGAGAAGAGAGACAAGGTAGAATTTTCAGCTTCCATTTTTGTCAGCAAATTTTCTTCTCAACAGTAACCTAGAACTTTGCTGTGGCATTTTATGCAAATGGATATGTATGTATATTTTAAAATATGAAATCTGATGTGGCCAATCTTCATATCTTCAGGGTTTAGAACTGCATTCTACTTACTGGGAAAATTAGAATGGAAGTCAGGAAACTGTAGGAGTTATGTACATTTCCAGCTTTATCTGCTTGGAGACATTGCATAGCACTGATATTGTAAATACCATAGTGTATCCGTGTGTCCTTTAGCCTTGCGAAGACAAAAAGAGTGGGTGTGCATATCTCTGTGTAATGATCATTTGTAAAGTGTGTTTTTCTTTTAGATTTTATATTCATAATATATGCAAGAACAAAGATGCAAATTATACTTTGCCATATTCTTTAGGCTACAGAGCCAATAATAAATAGACGGAGAGCCACAAAAGCAAATATATATTGAGCAAAGATATTGGCATTAACAATCCTTGGTAAGAAACAAATAATTGGGAATTCATATGATCTCAGGTGCCACAGCAGAATTTAAAAGAGGATTTCTGAATAGTTTTAAAAGCTAGAGATTTGCAAAAACCCATTTCTTTATTTTTCTTGCATATTCTGCTTTGTCTTTCTTTGCCTCTCACGTAGCTTCCTCAGAAAGTCCATGTTTTCAATATCCTTGCCTTTCTGAATGGTTCTTTCCCTTCCTAGAAAGTTGAGAGAACTGCTGTCCCTTATTGATTGTCAATGGATTTATGTTGAGTAGTTTATGCAGTGTTGTTTCATCCTCTTGAAAATATGTGACATGGAAAAACATACGGTGCATAGTCTTCCTTCACTTCCATATACTATGCATGTATATCAGATAGCACATCTTTTTCCCACTCTCAAATGAGACTTACCTTGGAGATAACTTGGAATAACCAATGTTTGAGCTACACTAGCACATTAAGAGAATCTATTATCCATAGCATACATAAGGGGGGGGATTCATTTCCCCCCCCCCCCCTTCTTTAGAGATGCCACTTCAGCACAGCAATATTTTCTTTGCAGTTAACTTGCTGGTGTGAAAAAGCCAGCTTTCTTTTTTCTTTCTTTTCTTTTTACATTTTCCAATCAGGTTGACAACTCACACCTACATTTACATTTATAGAAATAATTAATCCGCTGTGCCCTGGAAACTGACAATGTACATATTGAATTTAAGGTGTAAATACTTTCCTGTGAAACCTTGGAGAGTGATAGTCAGCAAAGGCATCATAAGAATATTCACAATGAGTGTATTTTTGTATCTTCCTGTTATGGGGAAAAAAGTCAGCATTTCCCTTTGTGGTCACAAACTTAGGGTTGTGGGTTTAAAAAGTAAGGGTTTTTTTTTTTCCCCTCTGCTGGCAGCCAGGATCTCTTTTTCTTGTTTCTTAGACTGGAAGCAGATGATTCGTTTTTCATAGAGCTGTAGGTGGTATCAGTGAGCCATGCTGGCTAAGTTATTTCTTTTTGTCCCACTGTTTTTAGAGATTTGAAACAGCACATGAACATAAACTTCTTTATAGGTTTTTTAAAATATAGCTGAGCTTGAAATGATAAAGGTGTGATTTAAATAATAATGCCATAATTTCAGTGGTGGGATGCAACTGCCTTTGCTAGCAATTTGGTGCACACGCTCTTTGCCACATGGCTTCTAAAATGTTTTTACTTACCAGAGGCAGCCCAAGTGATTAGGAAGGCCATGGGTGAAGCCAAACTTCATCTAGCTTCGTCTAGCTGTAGTAGTTTTCCTGAACTTCAATGAAACCTTCCAAATGCAAACTCTTACCACTGAAACAAATGTATGTATAACATATGCACTCTTTTCACTGTCATCTACATCTTATCATTTAATGATTATTATATTTTATTATATTATTTATTATATTAATAAATATTAATAATAAATACTTTATTTATTATATTATATTATTATACTTTATTTATTATATTCTATACTTAGAAGTCCTTATTTTGCCAGCAATAAAGGCAACTTATTGATTGCTGATTTTTCCCATCCTTGGAAAAAAAAACGAGGCATGGGTATATTTAAAATTAATATTATAATTTAGAAAACTTCATTGTTTATAGGGTGGGGAGGAATTTTAAAAGTCTTCCAGTCCAATCCCCTGCTTGGGACAAGAATCCTCATAGCATCCCAGAAATGGCCTTAAGCTGCCCAACTGGATTTGGTTCTCCCATCTTCCTCCTTATATATACAGTGAGAAAATTAAAGATATATCCAACATTTTATTTTTACATAAACTTAGGAAGCTTTATCTATATGTGTTAGCCATGTTTTGTATGATTACAAACTTCTGTCTTGTTTAATCGTGCAGTAACTATTTTTACACACAGTATCACATCAAAAAATTTTGCTTGAGGTACATTGGGAATTATGCTATGAATCTGATAGTACTTATATTTATGAATTAAAAAGAAGTCCTTATTTAACTAAAAGTGATATATGTTCGATAATGTGATTTATGAAATTTATATCCTGTCTTCTTCAAGGAGCTCAAGGCAACATATAACACTTCTTATCCATTTCCCCCTACACAACAACCTTCTAGGACAGATTGGGCTGAGACAGAGTAATTGTGCTATGACCACAATTTGAGTTTCAATGGTTGGGGAAGGACTTAAATTTGAGACTCTGTGATCCTAAATCTAACATCCTAACCATAATACCATACTATTGCTAATCAGGTTGATCCATAATTTCAATGTAAGAAGAATTAGCCAAGAAAACATTTTCAAATTTGTTTGCGTTTAGTAGGACTAAAATCTCATGAGTACAGCACCTCTAATTAAAGCAGATTTTCCCCCCCAAGTGTAAAAAGGTGCAACTGCCTTAAGAATTACATTAGAGAAAGAGGTGAATAATTTAAAATCATTTCTGAAGCCTGTACAGTCCTAGCACTCAGAATTAATCTCCCTCCATCCCTTGAAGAACAGTAATTACCTTGGCTTCTGATACTTTGCATAATTTATTTTACCTTCTGACTATTTTGTATGTTTCACAGCAAGGAGCTGTTCAGCACTGAGAACTCATCTCTGATTATTAGAAATCTTTTTAACAAACTGTTTGGCTTACCCAGGCCTTGTCCAAACACTTTTCAACCATACAGGATTTTAAAAAATCATGTTTTAGATACAGGTAATCCTCGATTTAGTGATAAGTGACCATTTGAAGTTACAACTTCATTGGAAAAAGTCACATGGCCATTTTCCCACACATGATAATTTCAGCATCCCCACGGTCACTTGATCAAAACTTGGCAACTGACTCATATTTATAACGGTTGCAATGTCCTGAGGTTACACAATTGCCTTTTGTGACCTTCTGGCGAGCAAAGTCAACAGGGAAACCAGATTCACTTAACAACCCTGTTGTTACCTTAACAACTGCAGTGGTTCACTTAACAACTGTGGCAAGAAAGGTCGTGTAATGGGGCAAAATTCACTTAACAAATGTTTCACTTAACAACAGAAATTTTGGACACAATTATGTTCATAAGTCGAAGACTACCCTGTATACAGTATGTGTGCAATGGAAACCGGATTTTGTCTCCACTGAAAAGGTTCCCTATTTTTGTCAATGGAGATTCTCAGTTATCTAGAATTATCTGGAAGTTGAGTTAAGAAACTACTTGGATAAGCAGAAAAAAGATTTTGACGCAAGAAGAAAAAGCCATGAACCAACTTCCAGACTTCTCTGTTTTTTTGTTTTGCTATCACAAAACTTTAACTTTATAATTGTAAACTGCTTAGAGTCACTTAGACAGTGAGATAGGTTGTGCATAAATCTGATAAATAAATACATTACACCTACATAGCTTTGTTTATTGCAACTATTGACATCTGAATGTTACAATTCAAACTTTTTAAAAAGTCCTTGGAAGATTCAACAAATATTATTGTTTAGTCCCATGGCTAGGTGGTCATCACAGGTGGGCTGAATTCCGTTGTTCCTACAGTTGTAGTTAATAATACAGTTATAATTAATGAACTTGGTTTTGTCATATCGCTTTCTGCTATTTTTTATTAAATTATCATAAATGAAGTAAACCACTGGATTCACAAATGAACAAACAAACATCATTCTCTTCTCCTTGTACTAAGAAAGAAGGGATGTTCAGAAGATAAGAAATAGTGCTTCTTGTGATCTTTGAACCAAGCCAAAGTTCAAATTTCTTGGAATCCTTTAGAGAGATCAAGCTTGTTGGATAACCTTAAATCAATGTTCAGTTCAAGTATTTTATCAACATACTGTAGGAAGAATATGATTTTAGGCTAAGCATGAAACAAATCTTTATTATTTTTGTTAAAGATGAAAAAGTAGCACAAGATGTATTTTGCGCTTGAGAAGAAACATATGCTGACCTAGACACGGTGACCCAAACCCCTTGTGTAAGATCTGAGTCTCATTATTGGAATATTATATATAGTGTTATACCTGAAGATTCCTGAGAAGCTGCAATTGATCCAAAATGCAATTTCTGGGGGCCTGACTAGTGTTACCGTTCTTACTCCAGCAAGATATTAATTTGATTTTTGTACAATTCAAAGTACAGATTATGATTTAAAACCTGAGATCAGAATACCTAATGTACTACCTACTCAAATACGAATCTGCTTGACTCATAATAAGAGCTTCTGAGTGTCCTTCCCTCAGAAACCACAGGGGAGTGAGCTTTTTCCTTAACCATTGTTTTACTGACTGAAATCCACCTGTTTCTAAACTCATTATTTTTAAGTGTAAAAATAAAAACTGCCCTTCATAATTTTCATTCGTCAGAATCTAAAGGATGTGAGGTATTTGTATTTATTGCAGTTAGCCACTTTTACTTCTGCTGACAGAAAGGTAGCGTGTATGTGAGAAGAAGAAATAATCTGAATACATCACACATGCAGTGATGCTGCCCCATGTGAATGAGTGTAATTCTGCATTTTTTTTCCTATAGTAGCCAAGTTGCTGTCTATGAGATATTAATGGTAAGGTCATTAATACTAAGCTACTGATATTCTGAAGTATATTACCTTTGACACTGAAGAATCTCTGCAAATGAAAATCCGCACTAAGACTGTGCCATAGTTGTCTCTACTACAGCAGTTATTTATTCTATAACTTATATATGAAATCTCTTCCCATGATCTGCCCAGTGCTTAGCTTATGTTCTTCCTGCAGATTCACTTTTAGGTTACGACCCTGAGGAAATTGGCACAATGAGGTCTAGAATGAGGGAAATAGAAATTAACCAATATAACAATTTTGTATAAGTATAGCTTAACAGACTTTTCTCTTTTGCTTCTTCCTGTTGAAAGTCAGCCCACAGTTTACTGTTCTAAAGTTAGCTTTAAACTGAGAATCCCGGTTCAAATCCTGTGCCAGATAATTACAGGTTTGCCTGAGGTCATGCAGGTGATTTCTCTGCAGTGTTTGGCAACTGGAAGATGAGTGGACTTCAATTCCCAGAATTCCCTAGCCAGGTTTGCTGCTTTAAAGGCTATGAATTTGTTTATTTATTTATAAAATTTATTTTCCACCATCTCATATAGAAACAACTCTGGGCAGCTTACAGCATTAAAACATTGAAACCCTAACAGATAAGTAAATTATCACCCTTTTTCCAAAAGACATTTGCCATAGAAATCCAAGGAGATAAGTGGGATTTAGGTTTAAAGATTGGAGCAATTTGTGTTGCTTCCTTCTGACTTTGAAAATTCTGCACACCTTAGGCTCTGTGGTGGCGCAATGGTTAGAATGCAGTATTGCAAGCTAATTCTGCTGACTGCCGACTGCTAGCAGTTTGGCAGTTTGATCCTGACCGGCTCAAAGTTGACTCACCCTTTTATTCTTCTGAGGTTGGTAAAATGAGGTTCCAGATTTTTGGGGAAATATGCTGACTCTGTAAACGGCTTAGAGATGGCTATGAAGTGGTATATAAGTCTAAGTGCTATTGCTATTCGGATTCACTTACCTCCAGGTGGCTTAACTGCAAAATCCATTTCTTGGGTTTTAAAAACTCATGCTCACAGATACTGCCTTCTCCAACTATCTGTGCCTCCTTTGAGGATAAAGTGGTCTTTGAGCAAAGAAGCTAAGATATTTTCAGTTTTTAAACACTGGTATATTTATTTCTCCATATATAGATTTGACCTTATTTCAAAACTAACTTTTTAGCAATTTAGATTATTGCATTTCTTAACTAGGCAATTTGCCTGACGCCTACTTTAGGATATGAAATAAGGGTCGCATTTGATTTTTATCATTTATTGGGTTGTTATCGTGTTTTCCCTCTATTGTTTTATGCTTTTACTTTTACCATGAATTCTGATGCTGACAATATGTAAATTGGAGGATTTTTAAAATATATATATATACAGTACATAATAAAGAAATTCTTTAAATATATCAATAGAAATCAACAGAAAAATCCTGTTACTGTAATTTCAGTGGAAGATATGAGCCATTATCCTAAATGATAGATAAAAACTTTGTCCTGTTGCCTTAGCAACTAGTGAGGCTTCTTTGCATAGGGTTTTAGTTCTATGTTATTCAGTAGACCTCATATTATTGGGGCTATATCTATGCAGGGCTCTTAAGCAAATATAGTTGAACTGGTTTGCCAGATTTAACAACAAACATTTTCATATGGAGTAAATTTTAATATTTTAATTCTTCAATATTGTAAAAAATGTTGGCTTCATTGGCACATCACATTTCTTGTAAATCACCCATTGGCAGATTTGATTGATAAGAAGAGAGCAATTAGTTCATGCTCTGAAGTATTTCTGTTTTTTATTATTTATTAAATTTATATGTGGCTCGAGTCACAATCAAGCGACTCTTGCAACCAGTGTAAATGAATCATTAAGTTTAGTTACATGTTTAGGTACATCATGTGTCTTCATGGGAAAATCTCTTTATATAGTAAGCTTTTATAAACATAGCAGTAGGATTCTTCAATCAGAATAGATCTGGAAGGGACCTTGGAGGTCTTCTAGTCCAGCCCTCTGCTCAAGCAGGAGACCCTGTACAATTTCAGACAGGTGGCTGTTCAGTCTTTTCTTAAAAACCTTTAGTGATGAAGCACCTACAACTTCTGAAGGCAAGCTGCTTAATTGTCCTCACTGTTAGGAAGTTTCCCTTTAATGCCAGGTTGCTTCTCTCCTTGATTAGTTTACATGCCTTGTTTCTTGTCTTGCCTTCTGATGAATTGGACAATAAGTTCTTTGTGGCAGCCCCACAAATACTGGAATACTGCTATAATGTCACCCCTAGTCTCTCTTTTCTCTATTCTGGCCATACCCAGATCCTGCAACTGTTATTCATATTTTGGCTCCAGGCCCTTAATCATCTTAGTTGCTCTTCTTTGCACTTTTTCCAAAGTCTCAACATCTTTTTTGTAATGTGGTAAACAAAACTGGATGTAAATTTTGGTTTTACTAAGGATTTATAAAGCACTACAAATACTTCATGTGATTTTGATTCTATGCTTTTATTTATACAGCCAAGGATTGTATTAGCTTTTCTGGCTATTGCTGCACACCGTTGGCTCATGTTTAAGTGACCGTCCACTAGGACTTCATGGTCCCTCTCACAGTTACTGTTTTAGAGCCAGGTGCTCCCTGATCTGTACTTATATATTTGGTTTTTCCTGCCTGGGTGAAAATTGTTCTTTTCTCCACATTAAATTTCATTTTGTTGGATAGGACCCATTATTCAACTTTGTCAAGATCTTTTTGGATCCTGAGGTTGCCTTCTGAGGTATTGGCTATTTCTGCCAGTTTAGTCATCTGCAAATTTGATGAGTTCCCCTTGTATTCCCTCATCTAAGTCATTTATGAAGATATTGAAAAGTACCTGGCCTAAAACAGCCTTGTGGTATCCCATTGCTTATTTACCTGCATGTAGATGTAGTACCATTAAGGACTACTCGTTGAGTACGGTTTGTCAGCCAGTTACAAATCCATCTGATAGTGATGCTGTCTAGCCACATTTTTCTAGTTTATCAAGAAGTAGGTTGTGGTCTACTTTGTTGAATGCCTTACTGAAGTCTTAAGTATACTACATCCACAGCATTTTACTGGTCTACTAATTTAGTCACTTTGTCAAAGAATGAAATAAAATTGGTTTGGCATAATTTATTTTTAGCAAAACCATGCTGGCTACTAATTATAACTCTATATATTTCTGGATGTTCAGAGATCTCTTTTTTTGGTTATTTTTTTCAGGATCCTCCCAGGTATTGATCTAACATCAATACAGCTGATCAGTCTGTAGTTTCTTGGGTCTGGGGTTTTTTTCTTTTTTGAAGATGGGAACCACATCAGCTAATTTTCTAATCTTCTAGTATTTCCCGGATGCTCCAGGATTTTTTAAAAGATATGGTACAATGGTTCTGAGATAACATCTGCCAGTTTCTTCAGAATTCAGGGATGTAATCCATCAGGCCCCAGTGATGTATATTCATCAAGGTCAGATTGGTGTTCTCATACCATTTTCTTGCTTATTTTAGTTTTAGATCTAGTCGGTTTTTTACATATACTATTTCTAGTCTGGTTTTGGTAGGTTGGGCTATACTTTCTTTTGCGGTAAAGACTGATGCAAAGAATGAGTTAAGCAGCTCTACTGCCTGTTACTTCCTTGCAATATTCTCTCTTTAGTGGACCAACTGTTTCCTTTACCTTTTTTGTTTTGTTTTTGACTTTTGTTGCAAGTCTTTGTTCATTCTGAGCCTTTGCTTTCCTGACTTCATCTTTGCATATTCAGGCTATCTACTGATATTCTTCCTCTTTCCACTTTTTGTACTTATTTTTTTTGACTTTCAATTTATACAGAGTTTATAGAGAGAGATCTTTGTGCTGGTTTCTTCTTGGATTTCTTGTTTTTCTTATTGTGTTGGACTGGGCTTTTATGATATTTTTCAGAGTTTCTCATTCTTCTTGAGTCGTTTTCCCCTTTAGGATTTTTATCCATGGAATTTTGGTTAGGGTCTCTCTAACTTTGTTAAAAGCAGCTCTTTTAAAGTTTAAGAACCTGTAAACGCTTAAGGACTGGTTGGTTTATATTCTATTATATTGAATTCCAATATGATGTGGTCACTCTTGCCCAAAGGTGTGGCAACTTCAACTTCCTCTATCACTTCTTCTCTATTAGTAAGAATTAGGCCCAATATAGCTTTTCCTCTGGCCTGGTATAATTGGGGGAGGGGGGAAACAACAATGGACAATCACCAGAAATAAGAATTATTCTGATCATTGTCTACAATGAGATGGTACATAAATGAAGGCTTCATTATTTCCACTGATTGGCATTATGATATGATGATTTTTAAAAGGTATAGGGGATGGCCCTAAGGACGAAACAATTAAGCATCCTCTGTGTTCTGTGGCCCTAATGGAAATCAGCTGTTCTGTATTTCTTTTAAAATAAAATATCAGGATTTTTCCAGTATTTCCCATGCCAAACGAAAAGCAGGATAAGTTTCAGTCTTATCATTAATACTGTGTATCAAGCTGTAAACTCTTAAGGACAGTTTGTGCTCTCTTTCTTAGTTTCTTAAAATAAAAATGTGTTTGCATATTTTCTTTCTGTAACAATTTCCTTCCCTTTCCCAGCTCTAAATGTGGTAGTTGTACTTCCTATCGTTTCAGGTTGTTGCAACTCTTAATTGCTCTAGAAATTCAGCTTTCATTTCTCCTTGGTAGGATTTTATATTTCTTCCTTTAAGACACTCGCTGTGACAGGTCATTTCCTTATATGCTGTTCATGGTACTAATTCTACAATCTGAAATACACATACTTTGAAGTAAGCTACACAAATCAGAGAGTGAATATTAAAATTGTACATATGGGTTGTATCCAGTAGGTCCCTCTGTTGATGAAAGGTGCTTTGATCCAGCAAGAAGTTTCCACCTGTTAAATTAGAAGGAAAGTGTATTTTGCTGTTCCCCAAGAAGGAAGCAAAATGAATAAAAATAGTGTCCCTTCTATTGTGCTAGCAAAAAAATCTCCTGGAACACAGTCTGTGGGGAATTTAAAGAGAGCATTGGCTCTAATTTTGTGAACACAATTCACAACAAATTGCACTGTTTGAGAAATGTGCCATTCATTTCAGTGGATTGCACTGTAATCCATCTGTCTCTCTACATTTTAATCCTGAATTAATGGTACTCCTCCTATTCACTTTTATTTTTGTCAGTGCTAAAAGCATCATTCCACTTTGGGCATTATTTGTCAAGTTGCTCAAAATGTTTTTTCATATTGAATTGCATTTCAAGCTACACATGTATCAATACTGTCACCATGATATAAGGTAAAAATTTTTTAAAAAGTGACAGCTCCTTGTGTCAGTGTGGCATAATATATACTGACTTGGCCTAGATGCAGAATGACTTTTAGTAAGGAGAACAGCCTAGTCAATGAACTGTCTTTTCAGATTTTTCAAGTCCTCAAAATTGACTTACCTAGTCTAGCCGGGTTATGAGTTTGAGAATATCAGCACAGCCCTATTGGATCAGGCCAATCACACACAAAATTTTGTTACTCATGTTGCTAATGATAGCAATAGCAATAGCACTTAGACTTATATACTGCTTTATAGTGCTTTACAGCCCTCTCTAAGCAGTTTACAGACTTAGCATATTGCCCCCTAACAGTTTGGATCCTCATTTTACCCACCTGAGTCAACCTTGAGCCTGGTGAGATTTGAACTGCCAAACTACAGGCAGCTGACAGTCAGCAGAAGTAACCTGCAGTACTGCACTCTAACCACTGCGACACCGAGGCGCATGATGACATGAATGTGGCAACTTCTTACCTGTCTTTCTCAACGATAGATAAAGAGAGGGCAGCTACTTGTGAAATTAGGGGTCCAACTACAACTGGTGGTAGCCAATTCAATACTACCCCCCCCTCTAGACTTTTCCCATTCAAATTCATTAATTGGCTCTAGGTGTTTAATATTGTGAGAAAAAAACTATTCCTTGCCTACTTTCTCCATATGCAGCATATTTTATATACTCAGCATATTGCATTATTTGTTTAAAAGTAAAAATGCTCCCAAAGTTTCTAACATGACAAGGGAGTTGGTTTGTTTTTGCCTTCAGCCTTGACTCTTGGCAGCTATATGGAAAATTCTTGCATGTGTCTTGGCAAGATTTTTAAAAGTGGTTTGCCATTTCCTTCTTCCTAGAATTGAAAGAGAGTGACTGGCTGAAAGTCATCCTGCTGACTTCTATGATTGAAGGAGAACTGGAACTCAGGTTTTCCCAGCCTAATTCAGCCATTAACAACTAGATGACAATTAGATTAGACCCTATTAGTTTACTGTGAAGGTAGGTCTACTCTCTGCTAGCTACCCTTCCCAATAGGCTTCCCTAGCAAACTGGGTGGCTTTGGGTTTGGGGCGTACAGATTCTTTGAACTTACCATCTTTGGTGCTAGATGAGGTGGCACTGCTACCAACAGACCCTATGCACAACCTGAGGGTCCTGTTGAGCTCATAACTTCTGCTTGAGGCAGTTAGGAGGCCCTTTGCACAACTTCAGTTTGTATGCCAATTGCAACAATTCATCTTTTGAGAGGTTCTACTTTCGGTGACTCATGCTTGGTTATCTCTTACATGGATTACTTTAACATGCTGCACGTGGGGCTGCCTTTGAATAACATGTGGAAGCTGCAACTGAAAATACAACACAGGCAGTTATATGCACTCCTAGATAAGTGCACTTTTGCCCCCAAGTTCAGTTCAAAGTGCTGGATGATGACATATAAAGCTCTACATGGCATGAGATTATTTGAGGGACCACCTCTTCCTGGTTACATTCACCCATCCCATTATGTCAGGTGGAAGATGGTTATTATGGGTCCCATTAATGAATGACTACAACCATGACTATCAGAATTGCTGTCACTAAATGATGTGATTGCATGGTATTTTATCTAATGACCAGTTCACAGTGATGGAAATTCCAGCCATAATAAGGTAGTCAAGTGAGAACTAACTGTAACTTATTTTAAGAGGTTTTAATTGGATTTTAACAGTTTTGGTTTTGCTTGCTTATTTGTATTTGTTTATTTGTCCCTCTGGAACGAATTGCCCCCGGAGATCCGGACCATTACAGACCTACAGACCTTCCGGCGTGCACTGAAGACCTTTCTGTTCCAACAAGCTGATCTGGCCTAGTACCGTCGGTGGGGGATTTTAAATTTTAAATTGGTTTTTAAATTGGTTCTTAATGCATTTTAAACTGTTTTAATTTAAAAAAAAATTAAATCTTGATTCAATTGGCCTTAGTTTAATTTAATTTTAATTGGTTTTTAAATTGTCTATTTGTGTATTTTATTGGCTGTACACCGCCCCGAGTCCTTCGGGAGAGGGGGCGGTATATAAATTTTGACAATAAAATAAATTTATTGGTTTTGTTGTTATTTTAATTGTGTGAGCCACCCAGAGTTATAAGTAGCTATATAAATTAAGATAATAATAAATACTTTGATACTTACTTCTCTTGAATCACATACAGTATTTAATGCCTATTTTCCCAGTTGAGTGATCAAACTTCGAAACTTTGCTGTTCTTTTTTGTCATAACAGACTTAATAATTCAGTATATAAGAACATTATTAGTTTGTCATTGTGCTTACTGGTAACTAGGCTCCTTCGGGAGAGTAAACAGAATATAAATCTAACAACAGTAAAAGCAAACTTCCCCATCTCCTCCACTCTTATTTTGGGTCCAAATATTTACAAATTAAAGAGCACACAGTAGGTAGTGGAGATTTAAAGATGGGTAGTAGAGAATCAGGTTGATATAATAGTTAAGGTTCAGGACTAGAAGCCAGGAGACAATGGGTTCTAGTTCCACCTTATGTACAAAGTCAGTAGGGTGACCTTCAAAGAGGGGGGGAGGGAAAGAGGGAAGGGAGAGAGAGAGAGAAATACTAAGTAGTAAGTAATGCATTTAATATTCCAGCCTTTTTTATTGTTAAGTGTTTTTATGCCTATTTTAGTATTAATTCTAATTTCTATTTTTAAGCTTTTTATATTCAAATTTTGTTTTTCAAGTTTTGTTAAGTGTCTTGAAAGGCACAATATAAATCAGATAAATTACTTGTGCTGTAAATTATTTCTGTCACTGTACCAGATAAAATTAAAATTCTTTGTGGAAACTTTCCTGGGAGGGAGGGAGATAGACACATTAGAATCTCTCACATATTCTGTTCTCCATTCTTGTTAATTGTCTGGTCTTGCTCGTGTTCTGAAAGATTTGCCCACACATCCTTCTGTTAGGGGAAACCATGTACAGACATGTGGTTGTAGTTGCTCAATAAAGAACAGTTAGCATGCTTTCCTGCTTGGTGGATTGAGAACATTCGAATCTGAAGCTCTGTCCAAAAGCAGGAAAGAAGATGGAGGTGCTAGGATTTACTCTGTCATCAGCTCCCATAGCACTTGATAAATGCAGCACAGCCTGAGCATAGAGAAAGATTTATGAAGGGACAGGTAGCATAAACTTTGTAATGACACTGAAGAGAGTATTGTAGAATAATGCAAAACTAGTGAAAATAAATAATATGTGAAAGAAAGATTTATAATGTTCATGGACTTCTAGCCAGGCTGTTGGGTTCAATGATTTAGCTCTATCGTGCCAAGGAAACCAGCCTCAAATTTCCTCTTTTCCATAGCTGTAGAGCTACAAGAGCCTTCCTGTTCTGCGACTGACCGTCCTATCAGGCCCTCTTCCAAGACACTCAATTCCATTTCCATTTTTTATAGAAAAACTTTATTAAATATACATACTTTAAAAAGTGCACACACACACATATATACTGTAGGTACTGCCAAATTGCACTGTAATAGATGGAATTATGTATGTAAATAGTTTTTGTGTACTTTTTTCAATTCCATTTCCAGTAGGTACTAAGTGTTCTGAGCTCATCGGGTATTCTTGCTTTAAATGGAGAATCATTGCATATTTTTATTTCATCTTTATCCTGGTTCCTTGGATATACAGTATTGTACTATTTAAATTACACAAGGATGGAGCTCAGTGACTACAACAAACACAATTAACACTGGTACTGACATTGTTAGCACAACCCAGAAATGTAGCAAAACATGCTTGGTTTGCATGAAAATCTAATGCAGTCTAAGCCAAGCATAACATGTCCCAATTTAGCCACTATGTTAGTAAAAGTTTAGCATGTGTTGACATAACCAATGATTGCATTGCTCTTAAAATATAGCAAATGTAATGCAACTTCATACAAATTATGTTCCCCTTTCTTTTTCATATGAGAAGTTCCCTTAGACAAATCAGAATTTCAGAACAAAATACTACTCTTGAGCAACACAAATTATATAGGTTTACAATGGTTCAAGAAGAGGAGATGTGCCATATTAACACAGCCATGAGGAAGAGCCTAGAATTCAATTCAATTTCAATTCAATTTCAAATTTATTGGTCACATACACAGTCATACATGGTACGATATGCAGTGAAAT
>JAEANM010005854.1:0-19153 GCA_017656035.1 Myanophis thanlyinensis
ACTTTGGTGAAGTTTAATTCTGTGCTTGGTGATGTTTAATCCTGTGGCCACGCCCACAGAACCAGTAGTAAAAAAAACTGAATTTCACCATTGGATTTGGGTTACCGTATGTGTCCAATGTGTTGGGACTATGACTTCCTGAACTGTCAGCCAGCATGTAGATAGATTCATTGGCTCTAACTTTAGTATGAATAGATTTTAGGAGCAACAAATTGGAGAAAACTGGTGGAAGATTTTAATACTAATATTATTAAATTATTAATTTGAACAAATTATAGTATTGGGCTTCAAGTTAAAGTACACAGATTTTAATATTTTCTCAGCTTGTTTTTAAAAACTTGTTTCATTAATGAAGATGGTAATGAAGATATTTTTTTGAAAAAGTAATCAAAATATTAGCAAAGCTTCTGGAGCCACATGAATCTTTTAGAACCTTGTTTTCTTCTAACAAAAAATCAAATTAGAACTTTCAGATACATAAAGACCATTGTATGTTTTTAAAATGAGGAGAACATAGCGAACTTGGTATGGCTACAGTTAACTAAAAAAAAAAAATATTAATATTGAAAATACAGTAATACTTATTAATAATTGAGATTACTAAATATATATTGCTGGAAATTATTTTATATTAAGTTGGGATTTTTTTGTACTTTGCACTAAAATATTGCTCAGTTCAATTTATTTGTTTCCTTCATAAGCTATAGCAATTACACTTACAGGAAGCTATGGAAAATAAAACATTCACCATATCAAAGTACACATAATAAAGACACTCCAAGGGATTCTGTGGGGATGGGAAAGTGATCTGCAAGCTTTGAAGGCATAATAAAGGGTTAGAAAGTTTGCTTTGTTTCCAAATCTAGTATAAGGGCGGCCAACACTTCCTTATATTCTGCACATACCAGACAATCTACAAGAGGAATGGATCTACTGTATTTGTCCAACCCACTATAAAAAGATAAGCTTCTCTAAGTATTCTGATTATAAGAAATGACTGGGAAAAAGAGGTTCTCACATTATGCTTAGCCATATGGAGAGGGACCAAGTCTTTTAAAGAATATGGACTGTCATCTTGGAATACCTTAAGACTTATAATTTTGTCACAAACTATTGCTTACCTAAGAAAGGGTCTCCTCTAGATCAGATAGTTAATAAGACTTATGGCACATTTATGTTGATTATAACTCCATATTCCTATCATAGTTAGATAATTATCTGTCAAGCATCAAGGAAATCCGGAAATCCAGGAGATTCAAATATATAGAAAAGCTTATTGCAAGCTCTCTACAAAAATCTGAACTACTAACAAAGCAAATTGGTGGTAGATAAGTCAATGGAATTCAAGGTGGGCTGGACTTAGATCTCTTGTGGGCACAAAGGGACTTGAGACTGATGATGAATTTGACTCCGCCCTTGGGCTCAGGCTGTTCATCTTCTACACTACCCCCACCAATGTGAGAGAACGACCTTCTATACTCTGACCTGGCCATATCCAATTCCAGATAGATTATCCTATGTTTATAGTACCACTATCACAAATTTCCTGTAGAAAATTTCCTTGAAGGAAGAGCAAGGAAGGCAGCAATTAGTTGCATTCCTCCTTCCCACTTGCTCTGTGGGAAGGATCTTGAAGAGAAATGGAAATGATTCCAAAAGCTTGTATAACTGGACTCTCTCCTATTCAGGATGCCCCTACTCCTAACTTTGTCAAATGACTTGTGAAAAGGATAGAGGAAAGGGAATGTGTGTGCGCACATGGACACTATCCCACTGCCTACAGTTTACACTGTCTACAGGGTAAGGTGTCACCCATGTTGTGTGGGTTGTACAACTATATAAACATGTATGTAATATATTTTGGAAGAAATACAAACATTATACCAAATCTTTAAATATTGTAATACTATGCACTTATTCTCTCTTGGTAGAAATGCAGTCAAACACTGCATATACAGTATGTTGCAGTGGTGAGTAAGTATAAAAGGTAAATGTGATTTATTACCTTTCAAACTCCTAAATGCACTGCTTTAAAAATATATACAGATCCATGATTTTTATAGATCCATTTTTTATTTCTAAAAATAATTGTGGAAGTGTATACGGCTATATCAGAAATAGATTTGTAATATTGGCAAAGATAGAGAAATAAATGTTAACACTTGTATCAAAATTCTTTTCAGAGAGGAGTGTAGGAAATAAAGTATTTTTCTCATGTATGAAAAGTAAAAGAAAAATGTTTTTTTCCTGAGGAACAATAAATATTTAGTCACACATCTCTCTATGTAGATGTAGTTGTTATCTTATTTGCATGACTACTTTGTGGGCTTGTTCCCTATTATTCCTATTCATCCATGCTATTATTAATGAAATGTATATACACAGTTGGGAGTGGCTTACATATGATGAAAGAAATGTTTAAAGGCACTTCAACAGCAGTAAGAAGATTGCAAGGAAACACATAAGATTGATAATAATCCAGGCTATTATTGAAAAGTTCTCTACCATAAGATTTTGCTATTCTCATATGTATAAGCTCCATATATGTTACAGAGTCTTAATTATAAAAATGGGTTGGAAGATATACACTGTCCGTGATGGCAAATCTATGGCATAGGTGCCACAGGTTGCACGCAGAACCATCCTGCTGGGCACACAAGCTGTTGGCCAATTTATCTCCAGATGAGCATGCGTGTGATTGTGCATGCATGTATGCATGATTGCAGAGACCCAGCTGGTCTTCGGGCCTCTGCTGTACATGCACACACGACTGCTCATGTGTGTGTAAATTCCTGTGTGCAGCATGCATGCATTGCACTTGCAAAAGCTGCATGCATGTACAGATGGTGTGGTTACACATGCAGCGCACATGGAGGAGCTGCATGCAAGTGCGGATGGCACGTGTATAGTGCGTACTTTTCGGCAGTTGGTAAGTAAAAGGTTTGCCACCACTGCACTAAGTTATGATATTTTGCATAATTTACAGAATGTTTCTATTTTAATGTTTAAATTGTTTAGGTAGGAAGAGGCACCAAGCTATTTGTTTTGTTGAGAAAACTACAATAGTTGCTGAATAGGGAAAACTGAAACAGAACTATGAGAATATTGTTGTATATGTGAAATAAGATATCAACAGTGCTGAAAACTAATACTATACAAAAATGGATGAATTTATCAGTTCATCCCTAAAATAAAAATTCTATTTAGGATCCTGAAAACATACATACAGATATATCTATCTGTATCTAAATATATAGTATGTATATTTTAATAAGTCCTTCTTGACGCCTATGAAGTGTTTGCAGCAGATATATTTTTCTTTGTGCCCTAGGAAAGAAACAGTTGCCATTATTTAGGATTAAATTCTCAACAGTGGGAGGTGAGCATCTTCATCACTAGGTTATCATGGCTGCCATTCTCTTAAATGAAACATTGTTAATACCTGCTTATAGGTTTTCCTTTTTTTAAAAAAACCCAATTTATCTGAATAAAGCACTCCAGGAGCAAACTAACATGACAAAATAAATAATCCTGCTGGCCTTTCAGTAAGCTCTTAAAACTTGACTGTCCTCAAGCATGAGGGTCAGGAGGTCATTGAGCCTGTGAGGTGTTGTTCATTTACTCGTGACAGTTTATCATCAGTTGCTATTATTTGCTTCTGTTTTTTAAAATTGTTCTTATATTAATGTTTTAAATGTGCTTGCTGGGCAGAGTTGCTATGAGATAAGAGGGGCCATATAAATAGAATAAAATAATCACACTGAAGAAATGAGTATTAACTGTGCATTCAGTCTTGCAACATATTTTTAATTTCAGCCCTTAAAACTTAAACTTTTTATATATACTTGCTTTTTCCCTATTCAGTTTTATACTATTTTGCCTGATTCTGAGACTTAAAATATGCTTAATTATAGTATATAATTAAATTGTTTATCTTTGGTTGATACAATCCAGGTATGCATTTTCAACTGTGAAATTTTCAACTGTGATACATAACTGTTCAATTGCTATACTTTTGCAGTAAAATATGGTATACTTTAGTAAACAGTGGGAATTTACCCACAGAAGGAATTATGAATGAGTTATAGCCTATATAATTTAGAACAGTGGTGGCGAACCTATGGAACGCGTGCCGGAAACAGCACTCCAAACCATCCCGCAAGCTTTCTGGCACGGCAAACCATCCCATGTGTCCTGCTGGCTCTGTTCTCCGTTCTTACGCTCCAGTATGCACAGCCCCTGCAGCCTGTTCTTGCGCTCTGTCGTGTGCAAGCCAGTTGTTTTTTGCCGTGCGTGAGCGCCAAAACCCAGAAGTGCAGCGTCCCAGTGTGCACACATCCTCCGAGAGCCAAATGTCCAGTTTCCAATATGCGCATGCATTCCAGCCAGCTGTTCATTACGTGCGCATGTGTGCCATGGTGGCACGCTGTGCTTTTGGATTTTGGTGCTCCCGCGCAGTTAAAGCTAGCTGGCTAGCATGCGACGGAGCACAAGAACGGACTGTGGGGGCTGCACGTGAGGAGCACGAGAATGAAGTGCAGAGGCAGCGGGGCTGCGCAAGGCTCACAGGACGGTTTGCCTTTCCGGCACAAAGGATGGCACCTGATGCTGTAAAAGGTTCGCCACTACTGTTTTAGAATATAGACTCAGGAAGAATGTTAATTCAGACTAGTTTGTACAAATACAAGGAAAATTAGATTGTGAATTTAATTTAATAAGCAACTTTTATTAGTTCAAGAACTTGAGTGTATACAGTACTGGGCCTAAATTCCAAAATTAAGGTTCCACAACCCCACATATTAAAATAATTCTTCTAGGCTTTTGCAAAACTTAAAACAGCATATTAACAGAGAGGTTTAATCAATCCACCCATATCCTTTGAGAAAGAGCCAGAATGTTGCCATTTTGATTTGTGGCAGTTATGGGAAGCCAAAGTGATGGGGTGAATATGCATTCCTGGATGTTGTAAGGCATATCTTGATGATTTTAATTTTTTTAAGAAAATCAATTTTAACCAAAAGGAAAAAAAAGAACCTACGAGCATTTCAGCTTTCTATTAACAAAGCCTAGGACTAACTCAATACAGCAACTGTATTCTACTGATGTCTGGAGGCGATTATAAAAATTACTTGAGAAAATGTGAGAGGATCAGACATCTCAAGCGAACAGAGTTTAAAAGTTGTAACAGCAGGTATAAGAAGGGCTCTAGACGGGGTTTAACCCAGAACTAGGCTCAAAATAAACTACTTCACATAACTACTGGGAAGGTGGCTTAATAGCTTTATGCTATTAAGAGGGCAGGTGGGGTGAGGTTGCAGCATTTTAAAAATAGTGGAGAGACTCAACTTGATACGACCCTTTGGAGGAATGACAATTAAGAGTTGGGATAACAATGCCTTAATGAAGAGGTTTCTTTTTCATTCAGGGCATCAAAATCCCACATGAGGTAATAACGGACAGAACCAGAACAGAACCCGCTTTCCGGTCGGGCGTCTTGCTCGTCCGGCTCCCCGCACACTCTCGGCCTCCTCTGCAAAACGGGGAGCGTAGTAACCTCAACTACGCAACCCAGGAGTCAGTTCGAAGGCCGCAAATGCACCTGGTGGGATAGACTTCCTCGTAAACCCCAACACGCTGCCGACGAGGAAGCGAAGCCGGGGGCTGGAGTTCAGGAGGCGGAGAGCAGAGCCCGTCCCCCTCCCGGCTCAGGGCGGCGGCGGTAGCGCCGTAGCCAGCGCAGAAAGCAACGCCGAGGAAGCGCCTGGAAGCCGGCGGGAAGGCGGCGACAACGGCGGCGGCGACGGCCTCCGCGGCGCCCCACGCCAAACTCTGAAAGCCCGCCGCCCGCCTCTGCTCCTCCCACTCCCTTCAACCGATCCTGCCGTGACGCCTCCATTGTGTGCGCAGCGGCAGCGGCTCCCGGCGACTGTTGTATCCGGCCGGCGCCTTTTTTTTCTCCTCCTCCTTCCTTCCCCCTCCCACTTTCCCGTAGAAACTGCTGTGGACGCCGCCGCCGCCGCCGCCTCTTTCCCGCCGCCCCTCCCGCTTCTCCTTTTCCTTCAGCCGGGCGCCCCCCGCCTCGCCGCCTCATCTTCGGTGTCTCCCCCTCCCTTTCACTCGATGACGCGATGGCAACGGCCAACTTCGGCAAGATCCAGATAGGGATCTATGTGGAGATCAAGCGCAGCGATGGTGAGCCGGGGAAGGGGGAGGGGAGGCGGAGGAACAGCGAAGCGATGAATGGGTGGAAGCGATGCCGGGGCAGCTTGAGCGGAGGGGCCCGCCCTCCTCAACCGGGGCGGCCGGAGCCGAAGGTGGGCGCGGGCCGCCCGAGAAGGAGCGTCGGCGTCCGGGCCTGTGGCGTCGGCCGCCGTCGTTAAGGAGATTTTTATGTCGCCTCTTGCGGCGCGGATGGGGCGGTGAGGCGCCCGGGGCGGCAGACCTGCGCTGTCGCCGCTGGAGACGGCAGAGAAAGAGAGTGGTGGCTGCTGCAGTGCCGTGGGGAAGGGAGGGCGCGGAGCCGCGGGGAGGCTTTGGGGATGCGGAGTTGTAGGGGAAGCCGCCTCGGGGATGGGGAGGCTCGGGAAGGGCGTGGCCAGGGAGGCCGCGGCCGGCCGCTTGGAAGGGCTGCGCGGGGAAACTTGGGGTAGCAACAGGAGTATATTTTCGGCGGGCGATGGGGGGAAGCGTGGGCAGGAGACCCGAGGAGAGACGGCGGGCAACTCTCACGTGCGGCTGCCCCCGAGGTATAAGCCTGTATTCTGAAGCCCGAATGCGGGCAGCTTTTCTTCTATTTAGATATAGATATAGATATATAGATATAGATATATAAAGGCAAATGGAATGACATCCCACTATTCAGAACAATGTCATACAGCGTGCAGTATTCGATTTAAATAAAAGGGATTGCTAATGTCCCGTTGTGATACCCGCATATTTGCATACTACTCCCCCGGGAGGGTGAAGTTCCTGGGTAGATCCCGTTTCCCCCCCCCGCCCCCCCCACCCATCTATTTCTGCCCGGAGTCTCGTGGCAACAGTGTGTGAAAAGCTTCCTAGCGATGCGGGTGAAGTTTGTAGGCGTGGGAAGCTTTGGTGAGATTACACTTGCCTGGTGTGGGATCAGAGCGTGCGTGCAAAATGAAATCTCTTGCTCAGCCATGATGAGGGAGATGCCATTGGATGCTCCCAGTTACTTTTGATGACGCTGGGATGAGGTCAGTTTTAAATGCGTTCTGGAAAAGGGGGTACCTATCCGATACTGCTTCATATTTGCCAAACTCGGGAGCTCATCATCACATGTCTGGAAATCGGAAGTTTTTATGATTGGACTAAAAGCACTTAAGAAATAAACACTATTGTTGATTGCGCTTTCTCTTTCAGCATTTTGATTTGCACTCCATACACTTTTTATTCTGCAGTCCTAACTGCAGGTATTCCTATTGTTAAGGGTTTGTTAGAGGAATCTATACCAATAATTAAGCAGGCTTAAACAAATGACTTGGGTTAAAAGTTCTTGATTTTGTTATATTTTCAAAATGATTCAAAGAATTTGTTCATTCTTTACCACAGGTGATAAAAATGAGTATATGTTTCTAACAAAATGTTTCTGTCTGGGGAATCATTGTAATTTTTAAAAAGATTCTTGTATTCTACTATTATAAAAAAAAATATAGAGTTGCTTGCCACCACCAGTCAAAAGTGATGGGATGAATGGAAATCCCTGAGTATCTTTGATTGGATAAGTTCCTGACCAGCTTTAAATAGTTTAATATTTATACTACCAAATAGTTTCAAATAAATTGTTTTATTTTTATAAGGAATCCTAGATTTATATTTTTCTTATTTTGTTTGGTGGAGGTTCGTTGTCAGTCATCTGTTGCCTGTCTTTTGAATTTTTTTTTAAAGTAGTTGATTAGTTGCCTACTGTTTGAAAAAAAGTGTAAATGCTAGCTCACAAATATAACTTTTGGTAGATTTGATTCCTTCTAATTCTGTAATGAAGGAGGAATTGGAACAAATAATATTTAACTTTAGGAAAATTGAAAAGGCATTCTGAAAGAATGTAGAAGCAAACCACTTCCTTCCTATTGCAAAGAAAACATACATGAACCCACCATCAGCCAAGGTCAGTGTGGATACATTGCTAATATAACTATGACTCGCATCTTTCAGTCAGTTAGGACATGGGTGTCAAACTGGTGGGCCCATGTGTAGTCATGTGCGTCATGTGCAGGCCATGTCCACCCCAGCTCCAATGAAGGCAGAAAAGTCACGATACATCACATGACATCAATGTGATGCAATGAATTTGAAACCCCTGATTTAGGGAATTAAGAAATGGTAGAATATATATGCTGGTGAGATTCAGAACTTTGATATAACTTTGTAATAAGAGACAGCACATACTCATGTTATTTAAAAATCATTAACATAATGACAAATTACAGGTAGTTCTCAATTGCTGTGACTAACTTCAGTGGTTATTTGAAGGTAATATCCAATGGCACTGAAAAACAAGTCTTATGACTGGTGTTTGAAGTTGTGGCTATCATATACTTGTGGTCACGTGATTGTGATTTGAGCCCTTGCCAATCAGTTCACATTTATGACAGTCACAGTGTCCCATGGCTGCACAATTTTCATTGTGACATTCTCAGCAAAATCAACAGGAAGCTTAAAGGAAGTTGCTCATCACTGTTGTGATGTCATTTATTTAGCAACTTGCAATGATTTGCTTAATGACTACACCTGGAACTGACAACTCACAGTTTCAGTCTTAACTACCATACTTTAGCACCTGAGTTACCAATTCGTCTTATGGTTGGTAAGTGAGGACTATCTGTATAAATGTGGAGTAAAGATTGGTAAAGAATTGAATAATAGTTTTTATTGTTTAAGCCTGTTTAATTATTGCATTGTGTTAAGATACTTACAGATACAAATTGGCTAAATTTATAATTAGCAAATTTACTGTTTATATAAGAAATTGATGTTTAAATCAATTTTTAGCCTGAAGGTCTAAATCCGGGGTGCCCACACTTTTGGCTTGTGAGCTACTTATAAAATGACCAAGTCAAAACGAAATACAAAACATATTTATTTATGAATATATTGAGAATTCTTAATATGCAAAATATATGTTGGTGTAGCTCGCATAACTACATGAACCTATATTGTACAATATAACTGTAAATTTTTGTCATTACCTTACTCTGATGATTTGCACTGAATGAAATCAGCCAGGGATGCATAGTCCGGCCAGTAGCTGCTCATAGCCAGCCTCAAGCACACTTCCAAATGATCATCAGTCATGGTGGAACGGTACTTGGACTTAATGATCTTCATGGGGGAAAAGGCTGACTCACATAAATAAATGGAGCCGAATAATGCAGACAAGGAGGTAGCACATTTCCTCATGTTGGGATACTTTTCCTCTGTGAGTAAGTTCCAGAACTTACTGGTAGTTTGGCGTTTGGCCCCGCCCACCCCTTTCTGACAACGTTTGGGCCCTCCTACCTGACCTTGCTCTTCTCCTATATCCCCTGCAGTTTTTCTTTTTTTTTACTCAACTGTAGCTGTTCTACGTGCCTTCACAGCCTTTCCAATCACCTCCGGTGAGCAAAAATCACCTTCAGCTGCCTCTGGGAAGCAAAAATAAGCAATTTAGAAGCTGCGCAGCAACGCGGGTGGTGCACACCGAACCAGTAGCAAAGCTGGTTTGATTACACCCCTGGGTTGACGTCTAATTTGTTAATACCATACAATCTACCCACACTACCTTTGCGATCGACTTGTAGATCACAATTGACATATTGGGCACCCTTAGTCTAAATCATTAAAAAGGTACTTGCTAATAAGATACTAAGTTTTGTACTACACACTTGATAGGTCAGCACCACATGAAAGTGCCACCCATTAAATATAAAAGGATGATGGGATTCTGAGAAAGCAACTAGATATTTATTTATAATACTTAGATTAGTTTATATTTGAAGGCATGGTAAAGTGTAACTCATCTACATGTACTCATGGACCTAATCAGTTTGTCAATGGTTTGCATTTCCATAGACTGTCTACTATAGTACAAGAATGTTATCGGTCTTTCTCCTGACGTGTAAGCAACTTTCCTGTCTGCTCAAGTATTCCATGTGCATCATTGCTTACATTTAGAATTCAGGTAATTTAAGGTTATTTATAGCAAAGAACTGACAGGCAGAGAAAAGATTAAATACTCATTTCTCCTAATGCTCTGACTTTGATCCCTTTCTTGAAGTAGTTTTTCCTGTTTAAAACGGAATTATGGTAACAGCTCTCATCTACAACATGAGGAGGATGGGGAGAATGCCACTATCAAAATATCTAAAGCTTTTTGCACAAAATATCTGACTGGATAGGCTTTTGGCTATTTTTTTTTAATATTCTAGTTGGTGGGACCACGTACAGTGTTACTGTTATTCTACTGAATTACTGTATCACTCCTCTAATGAAGAGCCAATGACACATGAGTTCAGGACCAGAATTATAGCTTTACTTACCACTGACAATTGGGTTTAAGCTCTGTTCATTTCAGTAGAAGTTGTAGATGTACATAGATTCAAAATTACATTGAAATGAATCCTATTAAAATTATCAAAATTGTACGCATTTCTGTATAAAACTATAAGAAATAGGACTGCTAAGATCATTCTGAGGAGTGCTTTGTAGCAATAATTTTACTGAATTTTAGCAAAACCATGTGTTTGCTGATTCATTGCAGTACCAAACCCAATTGAATTGCTTTCTGTGGATGTACATGTGAATTTGGAAGGCCCTCAAAGCAGTCAGAGGTTATGACTCAGTTACACTTCATTTGCACAGCCTTAACTGAGCTGGAGAAACATATTTATATTCTCAAAATGTTAGTTTCAAATATATTCATATATTTTCTGCCCAAGTTTTGAATGCAAAAATGGAAGAAAAATGCATTTTAAAGAATAATGGTATTTCATTACACATTTTAGTAAGAAGTGAAAGATTAACAAAGATGCGAACCAAATAAGAATTGTCACCTCCTTTTAATGGATAGAAACCTCTTTAAAGCATTGTGTTTCTACTGGTAAATAAAAACTATCTTCTTTGCATGCTTTTTTCTTGCTAGACAATGCAGGTTTCTCATTTTTTGGTCCAGTTCCCTTCAGAAAGATTAATCTTTTGATATTTAAAAAAAATTGTTTCTCTGAAGTGAAATGTAATGTATAGTAACCAAAGTTATAACGTTACCGAAAAAAGTGACTTATGACCATTTTTCACACTTACGACTATTGCAGCATCTCCATGGTCATGTGATCAAAATTCAGATGCTTGGCAACTGACTCATATTTATGATGGCTGCATTGTAATTGGGGTCATGTAGTCACTTTTAGCCATCTTCTGACAAGCAAAGTCAATGGGGAAGCCAGGTTCAGTTAGCAACTGTCTTACTAATTTATCAACTGCAGTGATTCACTTAACAACTGTGGTAAGAAAGGTCATACAATGGGGAAAATTTCACTTAACAAAGGTTTCACTTAGCAACAGAAAACTTGGGCTCAATTGCAGTTGTAAGTCAAGGACTACCTGTACTTGTCAATACAAAATGGCAGAAAAGTTTATGAAGCTCTCTTAGAGTAATAGAATTGGAAGGAACCATTTAAGCCATCAAGGTCATGTAGGCCAGTCAGCTATTGATCTGCTGTTTGCTGCAAATACTGCATACAAAATACTGTTTGCTGCATATATTTTAACTTACTGTCAGACTCTGTGGTTCTGCAACATCAATTTGATTGCCCTGCCTTCTGGAATGAGAGAAAATAGGTCTTGATTTTCTTTGTGACATGATTTCGAGTATTTGAAAACTGTGACTATTTTTGTGTTGCTAACCATACCAAGATCCTTCTATTTCTGTAGGACTTATTTCCAGCTTCCTTATTCAATATCATCCTTGCTCTTCTCTAAGAGTGTTCTGAATCCTTAAAACGTAGCTAAGCTGGCTGAGGAATTCTGGGCGTTGAAGTCCACAAGTCTCAAAGTTGCCAAAATTGGAGACCCCTGGGATAAACTGTCCTAGAATCCTAATACACAGAATTTATTAGTGTTTCTAGTTCTCTTGTCAGTATTACTATGATGGTTTCCAGCGCTTCCAGCTCCATTCATGCATCATTTTCCCTAGGAAAACACCCTTCCTTTTAATAGTTCCATTTTCTGGATTGTTCAGTTACAGTTATAGGAAAATCAAAAATAATCAAACCTGATTTTCCAGTGCCTCTACTAAATAATTGCTAAAATAACAGCCTATGGAATAAAGTACCCAGATGTAGGTGTAGGTACAACTGATAGCCAGTCAAGTTTTCATCCATTAAGATGAAAATTGATTAGAAAATGCTGTGAACTAGAATATATTACTGGAAGAAAAATATGAAGTCAGAGAAGCAAGGTACACATTAGTATTGTTATTCAAATTGCTGGCAGATTTTCACCATACTTTATTTCCTCAAAAATTAGGTTGCTTTCTATAGGTTCCTCTTTGCCAGACTGGTGATTCCTGTACTCCATTGTTTGCTATGGATTTTCATTTGGGATTGGATTAGCTCAGTCTTTGGACCATCAGCTATAGTTCAAAACAGCCCCTCTTATTATCTGACAGGGACATTTTGGAGTACAGAAGCAATTTGTTGCATCATTTTCTTCTAAGATTTGGGGACTCTCTAGATCCCTAGCGTTCTCTCCGTTCCTTTATTCCCACAGAGCATATATTAAGGTTTTCAGCATAGGAAATAAAAAGTTCAGAAATACTAAACCCTTTCAGTAGCAAATGCAGTATAAAATTGCAAAGCCTGACTGCAATATATGGTATTATTCACATTTATGACATTCCAACTATTTTTGCAAATGATCATGCCCTAGAATCATTTCAATATTTAGCTTAGAAACGGTGAGCATTCTGTTTAAACATTAAACATGCCTATAGATAGTTTGATTTTTAAGCATATTTTCATAGGCACTATTGCTACAGCTACAGCATTCATTTTTGAAAAAAATTTGGGGGAAATACTTCATTCATTATTACTACAGAAGTCATATGCTTGCCAAAAGGAAAAAAATACCATACTTCTTCATAAAGATGTGACTAGAATAACAAGAAGTCCAGGCTTGGAATTAAATGTATAATTGACCATATTGTAAGATATATTCCTTAGGTAAAAATGTCTGAATATGTGAAAGTATCATTAGAAACCCATTATTGAAATAGAACTTGCTAGTTATTCAAGATTCATATTTTTCTCAGAAATGATTTAGTGACAAGCATACTTACTTAATCAAAGCCACATATACAGCTTTCTGTGACCTGTAAATTGTTGTTCATATGCAAACACACTAACTATTGGTAGAATCTTACAAGGTCTTTTCCAATTCACATAGTGCAAGTCATTTAGCAGAATGCTTTGCTCAGTGTAAGAATCATCTAAATCATTCTCCACAAATACTTATCCAGCCTTCATCTGAAAATTTCCAGTGAAGGTTTGAGTCAATTAAGCTTTCTGAGCTGATTGTTGCACTATTTAACAACTACTGCCATTAAGAAATTCCTCCTAGTATTTAGCTAGAATTCTTTCTTGTAATTTCAATTTCTTGGTTCTACTCTTATACTCACTTTCAATAAAGAGCTGATTCTTCACCCTGTTGTTTGCGACAGCCTTTTAGATATTTGTAGATATCTACTATATCGTTCCTTAGTCGTCTTTTTGGTAGGTTAGGCATGCCTAGCCATCCAACACACCTTCAAACATTTCCAGATTTTCCATGTCCATTTATATATTTAAAATTTTGCATAAGGTCCCTGTTTAAAAAAAAGCCTCAAAGTCTTTCAGCTGTTCCTGTTAGGGGTTGCCACAGCAAAACATCTTTTTCCACCTAATTTTCCACTCTTTTCCACCTAAAAAAGCCTCAAAGTAATTTAAACTATCCAGTCAAAATAGTTTTTAATATGTACTACTTTAAAATCAATACTATTTATGCCTTTATTTTACTCAATTCTTCAAGCATAAAGCATACTAATTGGAGAATTCTGGGAGTTGAAGTCTTACATCTTAATGTTGCTAAGGTTTAGACACATAAAGTATATCACAGAAGTGAGTACACCCTCTCACATTTTGTAAGTATTTATATCTTTTCATGTGACAACATTGAAGAAATGATATTTTGCTACAATGTAAAGTAGTGAGTATACAGCTTGTATAACAGTGTAAATGTGCTGTCCCCTCAATATAATTCAACACACAGCCATTAATATCTAAACTGCTGGCAACAAAAGTGAGTACACCCCTAGATGATAATGTCCAAATGGGGCTCAAGTAGCCGTTTCCCCTCCCTGGTATCATGTGACTTGTTAGTGGTACAAGGTCTCAGGTGTGAAGGGGGAGCAGGTGTGTTATTGGTGTTATAACTCTCACTCTCTCATACTGATCCCTGGAAGTTCAACATGGCATCTCATGGCAATGAACTCTCTGAGGATGTGAAAAAATGACTTGTTGCTCTATATAAAGATGGCCTAAGGTATTAGAAGATTGCCAAGACCCTAAAACTGAGCTACAGCATGCCAAGACCATACAGCAGTATAACAGGACAGGTTACAGCTGTATACTCAACACTTTACATTGTAGCCAAGTGTCATTTCTTTAGTGTTGTTACATGAAAAGATATACTTAAATATTTACAAAATGTGAGGGGGTGTACTCGCTTCTGTGATATACTGAAGATCTAACCTGTACAAAATATAGTGTATTTATTACTTCCTTTGACCTGGATGCAGTGATTTGCTTAATGTGCACTCAGGGTGGATTTGATTTAAATCAAGTCGATTTAAACCACGATTTAAATCACAAATAAAAAGGCTTCATTTCAATCAACTTGATTTAAATCATAATTTTTAAAGAGCAACTGTCATCTCTGTCCTGCAGCAGCTCCTCTTCTGATATACTGTTAATTCAGACAGTTCCCAATATTGCAGAATATACAGCCTCATGCTACATAACTAAGCTCCATTTCATGCTGAATAAACTAAATTATTAATGTATCTTAAATAGAAAACTATCTTCAGATATATTTTTTACTCCAAAAGCATTTTATTAAAAAAATCAAATTTAATAAAAATCAAAACAATCTGATTTAAATTTAAAAAATCAGATTTTTTAAAAAAAATCAACGATTTTTATCCACCCTGTGTGCACCATTCTTAAATTGGCAACCGTTGGGGGTACCTCAGAGTTTTCTTTTATACATTGTCAACAAGCTGTAACTTCCAAATGTAACTCTGCAAATGTAATACGCCAACCTTTCCATCCTCTAGGTCAGGGATGTCAAACTTGTGGCGTAATATTGTCACCTGACCTATCATGACTTTTCCTCTTCGCTAGACTGGGGGTAGAGGTGGGCAGCACATGACACACCTGGCCCATGGGCCGCAAGTTTGACATTCCTGCTCTAGGTCATTTATAAGGATGTGGAATAGCACTGGCAGTGGTGGGTATCCTACTTGATCTTTCCTCCCAGAAATTGAGGTAGATCATTTATGAAGAAAGTATGGATGCCATTGTTTAAGTAGTTGCACATTACTGAAGTACAATACTGCTGTTTATAGTTTAAAATCCATTTTCTTATTTGCCCCTTTTGCATTAAATGAAAAAATTAAGCTGCTCTATTTAGTCCTTAATGCATGAACCTATTGAGGCACTACACACCTGCTGTTATTTCTGTCTCATAAGATAAAAAATTGGGGTTTTCTCTAACATTTGTTCCCTACTGGTTTCTCACCATTTTTGACTCTTGTAAAACAACTGAATTATTTTTTAACCTCATGACTATGTTGAGTGGTATATATCCAATAAAAGATGGTGAAGAAGATATTTATCAGAAGCTGTTTATCCATTTAAAACCATATTTATAGAAAGAAATTAGTATAAATTATTGCTATTTTTTATGATTTCATGTAATAATATATTAATGGTATCATTAGCAGAAGCAATGATTGGTTGGTCTTGGTTTAATTCTTTTACAGTGTATGAATTTAAGTCTCATTTTAGGGCCTTTTTGCTATTGAATAATTTTGATCACAATTCAGTTGTGAGCAGTAACTGGATAGAAAATTGAGGTTACAAAATGTATGGTTGTGTATTCATGGAAAAATGCTTGTGTCTTGGGCTCTAAAAGTTGTTTTATCAATTTATACTGAATCAGAAGCATGACCAAACAAGATAGTGTAGGCTTGTTTTTTTTAAAGTTGAATCTTAATACGAAATTGGATAAATTTATATCTATTTAATAGTTGATGTATTTTTCTCTTTTGAAAAGGTATGCATTTAAGAGAAATAATTTAGGCTAGGGTTTTATGAGATCTTAGTGTTAGATAGTTGGTTTTCTTATCATTTTCCATGGGGGGTAGTCTCCCCTCCCCCATTTTCGATCTCTAAGTATTTTAGTGTAGGCTTTTAAAAAAATAATTTTATTGTGTAACTTTATATACTTTCGTAAAGTATATTTTATACAATAACAATGCAGTTGTATAGTTGGTACAATGTTTTTTTAAAATAGTAGTAATAAACGTAGAGAAAATCTGTCCTATTACATATACATACATACACATACATGCATACATACACATACATGCATACATACATATATGTTCCAGTTTTTTTTCTTGCTGAAGTTTTGAGTTGTCAAACTTGTCGTTACTTTTTTCCCCAGACTTGAGGGTTAGAGACATCTGTTCAGTGTTTCCATAATTATTCTGTCTAGCCTGAAAATTGGTTCCTGCCTTGCCAACTTCAGCCTTTACAGGGATTATAACAAAATCCATAGACTAGATTGTGAAAATGAAAAAAAAACCTGATCCTATAAAGAAGTTAGTGGCAAGCCAGTTTGGTATTGCTGCCAAGAAAACTAAATGGGTCTATCCATGTTGTCGTCAGGAATCAAGGTAGACTTGATGGAGTTTTTCCCTTTCAATCACATAGACTTTGTACCAGAGATAGTCTAAATGAAAAGTTACTTCCTAGTTTGATATTTTCTTAAAAATTCTTCTGTCTACCAAAGGGCAACACAAAAGCATGATTATTAACACTTATATTGTAATGAATCTCTGATTTAAAAAAAGTTTGTCCTGGCATTCATAAGGTGCATACAAATGTCAGATCTACTCTGGTGATGTGGTGCTGCTTGTCTGGTTTTGTTTAAATTATCTTGATGTTTATGAGATTCATTTCCATATAGAAATATTGATTTCTGCATTTGTGATAAATTCCATTGAATTGCTCTGTATAAACAATAAATGTACCCAAAGTGATGGATTCTCTTTCAGATCCTTATACTGTGTGGATTGTTGAGGGGCAAAAATATTGGTGTTCCTCTCACATCTAATGCCTCCATTTTTTAAACTGATAATTTTGAACTCATAAAGCATTGTTGACATTAGGAGATGAAATTACCAATGTATGATAATAAGGTTGTTGCCATAAACCATCCTGAAAGAAAATTCTGGAAATTATTATTTTTATTTAGTGTATTTTATGAATAGTTATTTTACACACACACACACACACACACACACATTATACATACACTAAAAAAACTAATAAAATAATATTCTATTATAGCAGAGTTCCCCAAACTTTTTGGCTTTGTGCTCACTTGCTGTTTGCACAAGTAAGAATGCGCACATGCTCTCCTGCCACTTCCACGACCAGTTTCCAAATGGCTCAATGCCTGGATGTGGGCTGTGGCCCAGGAGTTGAGGACCCCATTATTACAGAGGGCAAATAGGATACTTAGCTTTCCTGACAACATAACGTACTATTAAATTCTTATAGGGAAAATATGTTTTGTCTTCAGCAGCTATTTTGAATGAGTTTGTTAACAGAGAAATAAACAATGAATCTGTAAACATAGATAAATAAGAGAAAATTCCCAAAAGAAAAACAGCTGTTTATCTGAGAAAGCAGAGCTTGTTTTGGCTTTGTGTATTGTGTCATTTAGAAAAAGATTAAATATGATTGATTAGTAACTGAAATAAAAGAAAGGACAAACACTAAAGGCTTTTATTTTGAGGAATTACGATTCTTAATAATGTTTTCTTTTGGTAAGTGTAAATCCTATTTGTGTAATCTTGGAGGTAAATATTAAGTGGTTTTTGTTAGCCCATTCCATGGGATAAAATAATTTAATTATATTCATGTTCATGGAAAAAGGACTGCAGTTGGTAAAATCATTGGAGAACCAATTTTACTGTTTGACCAAATTTTCCAAATACTGTATGTGTATGTAAACACACAATTTTACTTTTTTAGTAGTTTTTTAAAAAAAATACTTTTATTTTTAAATATCAGTTTCTTTTATGTACTTTAATAGTAAATATTCATTATTTACTATTAAAATAGTAAATAATGAAAATTATTTACTAAAATAGTAAATATTCATTATTAATTACTCATGGCAAGCAATCCCTATCTTTCAAGAACCAGGCGTAAGTGTTTGTAAATTGAATAGCGGTGAAAATTCCCATATATATTTTTCAAGCATCAGTATTAGGATTTTTAAAAAATATAATTCAGAAGTGTTTCTGAATGCATGTATATCTTTTTAAGACAGTTGTAATTTTAAAGCATCCATGACTCAGAAAAAAGATCTGTCTGCTTTAATGAATTGACTCACTAAAGCTGCCATGTCTGAAAATACAATTTTGGATGCTTTAAAGATGCGTTGTGCCCATTCTTCCATTCATTCTGAAGTACCTTTTTGAATTTGTTGAAACATGTTCAACTTTATTCTATTTCCCTTTATATTATTTACACAGAGTTGCCCTCATTAATATTTCACAAAAATATTAGCAACACTGTCTGCCCACCTACGATCTATACCAGACATGGGCAAACTACGGCCCGTGGGCCACATCCGGCCTATTGGGCTTTTTAATCCAGCCCGCCGACCTAGTTACTAGCAGAAGAAAAGTCCCAGAAGAAAACTTTTTCTTTTTTCTCTCCACGGTAGAAAAAAAAGAGAGAGATAGAGAATCTGGGAAGCTGATTTCGCTGAAGGGTCTGATACAATTCCTGTGTTAGCTGAAACACTTCCTTATTCATGA
>JAEANM010005855.1:0-19152 GCA_017656035.1 Myanophis thanlyinensis
GATGCAGACATGGTTCTTGTTGTGGTCCTGAGTGTGCTTGTGGTTCCTGGTTAAGTGTCCGTATTGCTTGTGGAAAGGAGCTTTTCCTCATACATGTACTTGTGCATATATACACACAGAGGTACACAAATAAATATACATGCACTAATGAGACTGCCCTCTGTGAACTATCATCTATTAAGCCCTTACAGTTGTTTTTAATACTTGTGTGCTCATTGAAGTGTAGGCAGGAACATCTGTTTAATTTTGTTTTGCTTTTTGCTACAGTGCATATTTTATGTTATTTACTTCATAATGAAAAAAAGAAAAGACTAAAAAAGAAATCCACTTGGCTTGGTTATGGCTGAGTAATTATCTAGTGTAACTGCTTGTTTGCATTAACTACTGCTATTAGCAATGCAAACAAGCACAGAAGGAATAGTATTAAAGTTTTTTTAAATGTGAATGGATGGAAGTAGCAATCACAACATACATAATGTGCTAGCTTTCAATGGCAAAATAAAATATAACAAACACCTTTATAATACTTGTAGATCTAATCATGCTTTTATATAGGTAAGTCCCATAGTAGCAAGCTCTCTCTAAGCAGTTTACAGAGTCAGCATATTTCCCCCAACAGTTTGGGTCCTCATTTTACCCACTTTGGAAGAATGGAAGGATGACTCAACCTTGAGTCAGGATTTGAACTGCCAAACTGCTGGCAGCCCACAGTCAGCAGAAGTAGCCTACAGTAACCACTGCACCACCGAGGCTTGTGTTTGAAGAACCCATATGTAATGAAATGAACATAATCATTTTTTTTAATTATATAAAGATCCTGTGAATATGGGGAGATATTTGATTCTGAGCAATGATCCATAAGCTATTATGCTTATGAATGGCATACCTAAGGATGATATAAGTAGACCACTTCCATAACTTGACAAATTGTCTTCTGCTGCTGACTACTCTCATGGTTTTTTTTTAAATGTCAGTTTTCTTCATGGAAAAACTGATACACTGAACATATAATAATACACTGAGCTTATAATAATAAGTTCTATTTGTGATACTAACTGTGCCACAGACTACAAGCTTCTTGTGTAATCACATTATAAATCAAAATAATAATAATCTAATGAACAAAAGATGTATCAACAACATTTCATGTGACTATGGGCAGAAAGTTATCAGAGTAATGATACAAATAATAGATTTGATAAAGAGAAAACCTGAATAAAAGGTCATGAGACTAGTTATAGATACATCTCAGAACTTGCATAAGGTAAGTGAAAGGAAACAAAAAAAGAGGTAAGGAACTGTGGCACTGTTGGAGGATAAGAACACAGAGGATATTAATTACCCAATTAATATACATTTGCAAAAAGTTAGATTTTAATCAGTTAAATTGCTGTTAGTGGATGACAGATTTCTCCAGTTTTGTGCCATATATTTGCAACTGTTGCCAGGAGTGGGAACTTCAAATCTCCTTAAAAGCAAAATATTAATTACTTCTTTCTGAAATAAATAAAAAACCTTGAAGATATCATAGGCAGCTCGTCTGCATATTTTAAAGGCTAGAAATTTAACTCCCATTTTCCCATTACAAATTGTCAATGGTACTAGAGATATGATTTTTGTAGCATATCTCCCAATATTATCCAGTATGATTAATCAAGAAAATGGAACATAAAACAATGTGAAATCAATCAAAATATTCCTGATGAACTTACAAAAAAAAAGGCAAGGTGTACTTAGCTAGAGGAACTTCTGAAAAGAATAGAAAATATACAGAAAATAAAAACAGTTAAACATATTGTTCAAAACAAATGCAAAAAGATAATCCTTGATGCAGTTTTATTGATTAAGAATCTTCTTCTTGTTTTGGCTGTTCCCGTTAGGGGTCTCCACAGCGAATCAACTGCCTACACCCAACTCCATCTTCAGCATCCTCCACTTTCACCCCAATCACCTTCATGTCGTCTTCTTTTAGCACTTCCATATATCTCCTCTGGCCTTTCTCTTGACCTCTTGCCTTGCAGCTCCAACTCCAACAACCTTCTACCAATATAACCACTCTCCCTCCTCTGCACATGTCCAAACCTTCTCAATCTGGCCTCTCGGACCTTGTCCCCAAAACAGCCGCCCTGAGCTGTCCCTCTGATGTGCTCATTCCTAATCCTGTCCACATCCTGGTCACTCCTAAAGAGAACCTCAACATCCTCATCTCTGCTACCCATCTCTGCCTCTTGTCTTTTCCTCACTGCTACAGTCTCTAATCCATACAGCATAGCTGGTCTCACTACTGTCTTGTACACCTTTCCTTTGATTCTTGCTGCACTCTTCTGTCACACAACACTCGCCTCTTCACCTCTTTTCCACACTCGCCGTCACACTTAAGAGTACTAAGAATTATTAATATAGACTAAATCTAAGAAAGAGACCTGCACACAGACCTGGAGAGATAAAAAGAGTATTTAAACAATTTGGCCAACACCGAAATGGACAAATTAAAATTAGTTAATTAATTAAGTCATGTAGATACTTGTATATAACACAGAGAAAGATGATTTTGGAGAGGGTGAAAAAATACTCATTGCATTTGCAGCCTTAAACTTGCATCTTTACTTGGGCTTTTACATACCACACTGTTACAAAAAAGAAACTGTTAAGGAGATGGTGACAGGGCATCATCCAAGCTCTGGCTATGCTGGTGGCATCCACAAGACTAGAACTGCCATTTAAAAAGAAAGAAAGAAACAAGACATAATGAAAGAAATCAGGACATGAACAAGCTGTTTTTTTGCAATGCATCTCCAACTAAAAACACTTGTGATAATAAAGGGGAATGCTAGACACATCCTCAGAAAATCTGTACAGATTTGTGTTGGTATTTATGCCCTTTCCTGGCCTTATCTAGCAGCCTGTTCTCTAACAACATTTTGAAGACTGCCCTTTCCTTCTTGCTAAATGTGTATCACAGTGGCACAGCACGTAGAATGCACAATGGTCTTCTTTTTCTACTTTTTGTTCTAATTATATGTTCTTTCAAACATTCTAAATTAAAAGAAGTTTTTCATTTTGGCATTTTGGATTAGCTAGGCTAACCAGTGCTCTTTCTAAAAATTGTCTTTGTGTCTCTGGGAAAAATACCGCAATGCATGTTTCTATCTCTATATTCAGTCTAATTAAGTAGAACATTTCCTTGACAAAATTTTATTTTATTATTTTGTTTCAGGCACATAGAACTTCTCTTATCTCACCTCCCCACTCCTCCACCCCATATACATTCACTCAGACATATAGAGGTTTACCAGTCTCAATTGCAAAAACACCCACTAGGGTTAGGGAATAAAGTATCTGAAAGGAAACAGAAGCAGAGATGACAAAAAAAAAGGCAAATAAAAGGTGTGTCTTGAGAAGAAAGAGGGCAATTTTTTAAAAAATCCAGAAATTATATTGTAATTCAGATGTCTGGCTATCCTGCACAGAGCCTGGGCTGCAGTGAGTTCTGACCAGGTACACTATCACGATAGTCAGGACAGCACACCTTCATGTCTAACCAACTGAGCAGAGTGCTTTTCTTTCATGTTCCTTGTTCTCTGCAGCAGCCACTGTCCACAGCATTTACATGTCTTCATCGGTCTCAGTTGGCTTCCTGAGTCCATGCTTATAAGACTATAATTGCTGGAATGCAGCACACCAGTGGCAGGAATAGGACTGACAGGGTGAGGACACTGCCTATAGGTAATAAAAAACCAAGCTTTTCAGTGTGGTGTTATTGGTGCTTATTATCAATGTAATGTTTAGATTTAGAAAGTTGCGCCTAGTCTAAAATAGGGATCTTAGAGTCTAAATTAATGTTTTCAAGCATTTCAATTCCATGAATTCCTGGCACTGTCACACAGCTCTATTGCCACTGAATATATGTTTACTGAAGGTAATGCACCTTCCACCTTGGTATAGTTTTATAAGACAACATCCAAGAGCACAGTCTTTTGCTTTCTCTCTTTACTTTTACCTTAATCTTATCACAGAACTGATTAAGTAGAGCAAATATGTAGAAGTAGGTAATTAGTCTCTCACTTTCTCAAAAAGAAAACTTTTGGCTTTCCAAAATTTCACTAAGCTAAACAATTCCTTTGGGCTCTTCTTGGATGTTAATTGATACTTTGCAATCTTTCGTGAAACTATTCTTGGAGAATTAGCACAAACATGTTTAACTGTCAATTACAATTGATGGTTTTGCAATTCATATTAGATTATTGTGTTGTGTCATCGGGTGAGGAAAGGCAGGAGCATAGTGTATGAATTTCTATATATCTTGTATCCCATTATTGTCTTTCACATCGTTCTATTAATTTGAAACCTATTTAAGGACAACTTTATTAATAATGCACTGTATAGATACACTATATCTTGTGGAGTATTTTGTATCCCAGAAAGCATTATAAAATTAAATAATAGCAGGCAGCAAGGAAGGTACACTCAAAATTATACAGAAAGAGGGTGGCAAAGATGGCACAATAGAGAATAAAATAAATTCAGCCATATAGCCAGAAAATAAGGGGCCCGGGATGGTGAGGAAATTATTGGCTAAAAATGAGAAAAAGTGGTCAATAGAAAAGACAGACAAGACTAGAAAAATTTGCATAAAAATGGCTGATTGTGCAGCAAATGTTTCTGAAGAGGGTTTGCTGTGCTGCATAGAGAGAAGAAAAGAGAGTAAGTACTATTTTTATACTTTATTTAGATAGTGTCATTGAGGCACAATCATAAAGCTATACAGTGATAATGATGGTTATAAATATTATTTATTTTGTTTTTATTATTGCTGATATTGCTTCGTAGGATTGCTTTGATAGGAATTGCTTCTTGAGATCCAGGTTATAAATTATTCCTGTTATTGTTAATTGTGCTTTACAGACAAATCTAAACCAAAGAAAAGAAGGTGCCTTCTTTTGTAAATTTGTTTTCAGTAAAGTGTGGAAAGAAAATAGAAAGAGACAAGATAAGCAAGTAAATGTTTGTTCTAAATAGTTAGGTGCAATTAGAAATGCAGGAGGAACAAAAGAAGGGAGGGAGGGAGGAAAAAAGTCATGAGAAAAAGGACAGGAAAGGAAAGGAAAGGAAAGGAAAGGAAAGGAAAGCCCCCTCCTATGCATAAAAGTGCTTTGAAATAAAGATACTTCAGAAACTTGAGAAAATAATATAAATGATTTTTTTCCAAACTTATTGTCTAAAAGCAGCAATTAACAAAAGATTGTACCACAGAAAGAAATTAACTTCTGAAATTTACAATGGCACTGAAAAAAGTGACTTATTTCTATTTTCACACTTACAACCGTTGCAGCATTCCCACGATCACTTGGCAACTGACTCATATTTATGATGGTTGCAGTGTTCCAGGATCATATGATCATCTTTGGAGCCTTGTAACAAGCAAAGTAAATGAGAAAGATGGATTCACTTAACAATCATGTTACTAACTTAACAATTGCAGTGATTTACTTAGCCACTGTGACAAGAAAGATTGTAAAATGGGGCAAAACTGACTTAACATAAGTTTTGGGTTTAATTATTGTCATAAGTTGAGGACTACCTGTACAGAAAAGATATCAAACAAAGAAGTATTTGGGTACTGGTACAAGTTATTTTATGGTTCACCAGCATTTCATCGTACCACCTTCTTTGAATAAGCTGAATCTTCCCTACTGAAATTTAGCAATAAAATATCCAAATTCCACAAATTCCAATGATGAAAATTTATTTTCAAGATATAAGGATGGAGGGAGACGTCTGCTTTTTCAGCCTTTTACCTAGGACTGAAACCCAACTGAAATAATAAAGATTATTTGCTTCCTCTGAAGTTATCTGAAACTGCAATGTAACCACCTTTTCAATAGACTTTCCTAAAATGGCAAAGTTGGAGATTAGAAGAAAATTGTCTAACACAGTCAAGGTTCAGTGATGGTTTTTTGAAGAGAGGGATTAAATATTGTCTCCTTGACCCAAAGTTGCTCAACTGGACTTTCTGGTTTTTCTTTGAAGATGTTTTGCTTCTCATCCAAGAAGCTTCATCCAAGAGCTGAAGAATTTTGTTGGACGAGAAGCGAAATGTCTTCATAGAAAAACCAGAAAGTCCAGTTGACTCTTAAAAAAGCACCTTTGGGACAACTATAACCTGGATGACTGAGAACTCTATAGACACTGTCTCCTCAAGTATCAATGGGACTACCTTCTCTTTCAAGGATAGATTCATGAATGCCAGAACCCAACTGCACTTCATCTCCAAGAAACCTTACCTAACCAGGAGAAAAATTGATCTAATACATGTATGGCTGAGCTTATAATTTCAACTATTCTGTCCAATTCATCAGAACTAAGGGGATCAAACTTCCATATAACAAGACACACTGTAATCTCCATAAGACCTGTCTCAATGCCAGAATCCAAAATGGATCTAATCCAAGCAATGTTATCCAACATATTCTTTGCATATTTCTCACAGCAATCCTAGATGTCCACCTTCATCAAAAGGAACTAGATTATTCTAAACAGGGCTGCTAAATGGACCAATAAGGGTAGAGAAATAGTGATGTTTCACCTTCATTATTGCCATGCAATAATAGCTCATGCTCAATTGTATTCAACACTAATTGACCAATATTTGTGATCTGGACATGTCTCCCATTTCATTTCTCTATTTTAGCTTCTCTGTAAACTAAGGGATCTATGACAGGAAAGAAGCTGCATAAATGCGATTTGATCCAAGGCCCCAAGAGTTCCCTTACCTTAAGGTCTCTGAAGAGCCAATGTGGTTGAATGGAAGAAATTTTAGTTTTCTTCTAATTTATTTAAGAGTTTTATCTGAGTTTTCATTAGAAATATGTTTATTTCAATTCTAAACTGGAAGAGTGCTTTGGAATCTTGTGCACTTGGTTAATCATATTTAACTCCCAGTGACTGTTTGTACAAGCTCTTGCAGTATTTTTGGCAAGATTTCAATTTTTTATTTTATTAAAAATATATTTGAAAGATTTTTTAGATGATTTAGCTTTGTCTCCTTCCTAGACAGAGACAGAATGATTGACACAGTCACCCAGATGGCTTTATGCTTAAAGCTGGATTAGAACTCACAGTCTCCTACTTTCTACACACTCTCTCTCTCTCTATCTCTTGGAATCAACTAATCTAGACAATTAGTTTGTTGTGTCATTCACCTGCTAGTGGAAAACAAATTTGCCTGTTTTACATTTCATCCATGGACCCAGACAACTTAAAGAAGTGGAAGCTCACATGTTCCTTCACTTCTCTTTTCTGCACAAGATTTCACATCATAGTGATGTAATTTAATCAGGTGTCTGGGGTTTACAATTAAGATAACAACATAAAATATTAAATTGAATAGTAATAATGCACCAGAAAACATCAGTGCCATCTGGATATTTCAGGCCCATTTACAGTATAGAACAGATGTTGCACTTACTAAATAGCTTAAATTTCCACAGAAGTTAATTTCTTACACACTTTCTTATTAGTGCTGTGTAAGACATGCAATCATCTTTAAAATGCCACTTATGATAATCTCTACTGCATCCTCATCCAACATATTGCCCTTCTCAATTCATTAGAACTCTGCTTCCACAATTACCCACATGGTCATATCCAAATCAGAGTGAATGACAAGGAAGTGCAGTTATAATCTAAATTGCTATCAAAACTATCTCTACTATAGGCAAATTGATATGCACAACTGATGTAAAGTATTGGGAAAGTATTGGCTGATAGGGATTTTTTCAAAGCCAACAATGTCAAATGGTGTTCTAGATGTTTTAGGATTGCACATAAGATACCTAATACTATTGGAAATATATTTGCTTTTTGCCATAGTTGTTATACTTCTATTTACAGTTCTTTATATTCTGATATTTTCTTTAGTTCTTTCTCTTTGATTCTGCTGTCTCTAAGTACTGTAATGTCCACTATCCAGACTTGTTTGTCTTTATTATGACCAATTGTTAAGTCAGTGGTGTTATGTGACAGATGCTTACCTGTTTGAATTCTAAAGCACTTCAGTGTTTTCATTTTCTATTATTCCGTCTATTTGTTTTGATTTGTAATAACAGATCATTATTTCTTTTTAAAATAAATGTATTGTTTTATCATAGAGAATAAAATACAGAATAGTAAAACAAACAAGATGAAAAAAACCCCAAAACATACATTAATCCCTAACAACAACAACAAAAACACAATAGTGTACAAAAAAGGAGGAAAAAGTGTTCAATTAAATTTAACATTTAACATGCAGGATCCACCCTAGCTGAGTGCTGAAAAGATCCTTATTTCTTTGTTTTCAGTCCTCACATGTTTGTAATGGGTAAACAACTTTTCTTCCAGTATCCCTGAAGCTGCTGGCTCTAGTTGCTCAGCCAAAAGACCTGAGTGCTGTTATCCAGTAGTCCCCAACTTGTGAGCTGCCACCCACGACCAGACCATTGCCTATTGCAACTGGGCCACACCACATGAATAATAGACTGGCATGCACAGCTTCACTTGCATAAGCATGCGCTGACCACTCACACAAATGAAGCTATTTGTCAATGTGTCTTGCCATACACAAAACCATCCCCTCCTCCTCCTCCTCCCCCACTTACTGGCCAACACTGTTGTAATCCATTTGTCACCAAATATTCAGGAACTCCAATTCCTAGTATGGTTCTTGACCAGGTATCGATTCTGTAAATTATGTCTCACCATATATTTTTATGGAAAAAGCACTCTTTATCTGGGTCCTCTGTTGAGACCTGTATGGTTGAACCTATGCTTAATTCTCCTCAAAGACACAAGCTTTACAATTACATCAAGATAGTATTTCCTTGGTATTATTATTACTTTGCATAGATAATCTACAGTTAGATTCACAGTCTAAGACTGATGGAAACTTGGTAATTCAAATCTTCGTCATGCTTCTAATAATTATTAAGATAGCATCTAAGACTATAGCATCTAAGAATATAGCCAGTGCCAAACAAGCTGGTATTTTGTAAAATAAAGGTCCAATAAATTAAATATTTCCAGATATTGAGAAATATTGAGACTGCTCTGAAGAATACAATCATAACTAGTATAACAACAAATTTCTTCTTCCATAAGCATTCAACTTTGATCTGTAAGTCTGGTATTTTGAATTTTTTCTCAATGTTTTTTTTCTTCAGCCCTAGCACCACTGGGAATAGAAACATCAATGAACCACGGTTTCTTCTTTTGAATAACAGTTATAACAGGAATGTTATTATCAAGATCCCTGTCTGTTTGGATCTAGAGTCCCACATGATCTTAACCTATACATTTGCCAAAATCTCAATTTGATAGTCACAGTAACTTTTCACTACATTTAAATCTAAACCTCTTGCAAAGTTTCTGAAGATAATATTGGCAACTTATATCATGATGCTGCTTTTAGACAGTTTTTGAAATTTTGGTGCAGCTACTAACCAAATGGTCAATTGTTTCATCCTTTTCACTACAGAGGTGACATTTACTGTAGTTTGTGAAATATAAATTTTCATCTTCATGCAATTAGTTGTCAAAATTTGTTCTTGAGCTGATAACATAAATCCTTTGTTTCTTTGTTTAGCATTGCTGATTATAACCAACCCCATGTGAAGTTTTTATCTACTTTAACTGCATTGCCTTGCTCTTCAATTTAACAAATAGGCTTTCAATTGTTTGCTTTCTGTATTCAGCCTTCATCTTTGCTGTTTGCAAGAGTTTTCTTTGATTGACTTCCTTCAACAAGGGTTCTTGATTCTCAACATAATCATTCAGATCATGCTTTTCTTTCTCCACAATTTGTTTCACCTGTAGGAATCCTCTTTTTCTATTTGACTCCAACTGACTGAATTGTCACATTATCCCAACCAAGGGATAATCTGTAAGTAAGACCTGGGCAAGATCATTAGGTGAACAGGGCTTGAAATATGAGCTTCTCCATATAGGTCTATTGCTCTGGCCCTTGCCCCCTAGATTCCAATTCAAGATTCCTTTCTCCCATGACACATGATAGGCCTTGATCTGAAACTAGCTTTAAAACATGTATTTTCATTTACAAAATACATAGAAATAAGACATGCAGAAGCATCAATTTATGGGTTGAATCTTCCTTCTTTAATTAGTTGCTATATTTTCTTTTTCTTTGAATTCCATGCATGTTACTCAGTGGAGCTATTTCCTAGAGCATATGTTTGTTTTCGTGCTGTAGAATAATTTCATTTAAAAAAAGTCTTATCTCTTTAATTATTCACACAAACTTTCTTCCATCAGTTAAAGGGACTACTTTTATTTAACAGAGCACATAATATATTAAGTACTCCTATGATAGCTCCTTCGTGATGGAGTACAAAATAAACACTGCTGACAAATATTCTATCATGCAACTTTAGACTGGTGGCAATGAGAGATCCTTACATTTCTTGGAGAACAGCATGACATTTAACTATAGTTTAAATTGCATGAATATTTAAAATCCATCTGCGCAACATCAAGTTCCAAGCTCTAACACAACCATTCCACCATGAATGTGTTTACTGTTTTGTATATCCCCTGCACTATCACCAAAGTGGTAGCTTGAAAAGCTATATGAACAGAATCTTATATAATTGTTGCATTTTTCCTCTCTCGTGAACTGGTTTTCAGTCACCTTTGTTTTGAAAGCATACTTAAAAATATATTGCATGCATGACAAAAGAAACAGTCACACAGAAGTGTGAAATGACATTTGGGAATTATATAAAGTAATGACTATCCATCATCTCTTTTGGAATGCTCAAGGGTCAGTTGTGGTTCTGAATATATTTTATTTGATACAGCTGCTACAATAGCAATGGCTTAATTGGAGAAGGTAAGCTTAGCATCTGGCATATATATTCCATATTGGATTATAACATTACATTGTTTGTAAGGTATTTGTTTTGTTTTCCATTATGTCAAATTTTATGTGTAACTTTTTTGATTCTGCAAGTGATTGTGCCACAGGATTTTGGTTATTATTTTTAAGCCCTGCTTGGTTGTCATTAGTTTCATAAATAGTTTCTCATTTCTAATTTGTATATATTATTATCCTGTAGCTTTACGTTTTTGTTGTCTAGCAACTCTTGACATTTCAAAAACATCATGATGAATTCTAATAATTACCTACCACCACTAAAAACTTCCTATGCTCCTTCTTATAGTGGTGTGTGTTTGTGTGTGGGGAAGAGTTGTGAGTGAAGACTAGGGAGAATATGTTAAGAGTATATAATTTCTATGGCATCACACAAGCATAAAGGTTATCCCGGCTGACCAATTAAAGCAAGTAAGCACCTGTTTTGAGAAACAGTGTAGGAACTGGCTTGAGGCAGAAAATCATTTTTGTGACAGTGGCATCATCTCCTACTGCGCGAGAAACAACAACAGTAAATGATGACTATATAAACCACACAGACGATTCACCATCTAGTCCCAGATAATAGACTTCTCAATTCAAATGGCACTCAACATGATCCTGAAGAAAAGTGATCTTTTGGAATAATAATGATATTTGTGGCGTGGCTACATTAAAGGCTTTGGGACCTGTAGTGGCTGGTGATGCCATGCAGGGAAAGAAATCCAAAGCTGCAAGGAATTATAGTGGGATCATGTAACATGAAAGCAGGAAAATTGGAAAATCTGACATTGTGAAAGATGACAATAATTGACTACACATTGATATCTTGGACAACAGTAAACTGAGTGGAATGGAATTAGCCACTTTGAGCTGGAAGATCACAATTGTCATGACTTGGAGTCAGGCTCCACGATGCAGATGAATGAAGTTCCACTGGGTGCTATGCCTAGTGATTCCAACAGCCACTAAATCTGTCATCAGTTCCTACCCTCTTGGATTTCTCTACAATCAGCACTGATTCTTCTTGAGCTAACATGGGTACTACGATGCAGGGCAATCTTATCCAGATTGGGAGGCCTGCACCTTGGGGAAGTGTTTAATGAGTGACAGAAAGATGCTGACTCTACAAGCAAGCTCCAGATCTCCTAATTGGCAATTGCTGAACAGGAAAAGCTTTAGCTGTGCATGCTCCATGGGTAGAAAATTCAGTCTGTGCGGGGATTGTCTTCTCTTGCTGTAAGCAACTTTGGCATTTAGTTTTCTGCTTTGGGAATGCCTATTCTTGATTCCTATTTTATTTTGATCTTGGCATGTTCCTGACCAAGTCTCTGACTTATCCGCCTGTACTTTTAAAGCTATTGTGTGATACTGAATTAAGGCTATCTACTTGGATTATACCTTTACCTCAGCCTCTAGTAAGTTATCATGCACACACACATATTTTCTAAGCAAAAATCTTAGACTTTTAAATAATAATTTTAAAAAGTTTGTATTTACAAGCATAAAATATTTATGTAAAGAATTTAGCCACAGGGGTTGCAAGCCAGTGACTTCTGTGGCTGTCGCAAGCCCGGATAAATAGAGAGGATTGTGTCAGGAAGGGCATCCGGCGTAAAAACATGCCAAATCTAAATATGTGAATCACCAATGTTAATGCTATACCGGATCAGTCGAGGTCTGGGTTAACAATGACCGCCACCAGTGCTGTTGACCTATAGGTGGCTGGCGGAAATTGGACTACTGTTGGTTGAAGAAGAAGAGGAGGCAGAAGGATTTGTAGACAGAGAAGAGAAAAGGCAGGAGTATAGGCCTGAGAATAGGGACACTTAACATTGGCACAATGACAGGGAAAGGTAGAGAGCTGGCAGACATGATGGAGAGAAGGAAGGTAGATATACAGTGTGTGCAGGGGACCAAATTAATTAGGGCAGGAGTAGAAGATGCCAAAGATAGAGTTAGGTGGAAAAAGATGATTTGCTATGGTGACCCCTAGCAGGAACAGCTGCAAGAAGAAGAAAGGATTAATACAAAGCAAAATTAATGAAAAAAGATGGAAAGAAACTACAGAAAATATAAAATAAAGAAAAAATAATATAGTAAAGAAAAAGAAAAGAAATATATAAAGAAATGACTTCCCCTTAATCATAAGAAGTACAAACAATTTTAGTAATATCATCTTCTTCCATAATACAAAAAATACAAAATTATCTCTTTTTCTTATATCTAAACTTTTATCTATAACCAAATTCTTATTCAATCATAAGTCTCTGAAGGGATATCAGAAAATCACAAATATACTATTGTATTGTTAAACTGTGTTATAGAAGATTTTTTGGGACTAAATTAAAGAACTAATTGTTTGATATTTGATAGAGGGAGACTTGAAACTACAGAGACTATTAAAGGACTGAAGAGAGGTTTGGTTTTGAACATTTGGTTGTTGTTGGTTGTTTAATAAAGAGATTAAAGAAAATCTGACAAGATGATTCAGCAGCAGGAAGATATGAAGATTTGGGAGGAGATGGTATTGATGATACATAATATAAAGGAAATGTGGAGACTGGGCTGTAAGGACTTAAAAACCAAAATGGAGGCAGTAGAAGAGAAGCGGGACATTATGCCAGAAGAGACTACAAGCAAGCAAGACATCCAGGAAGATGAAGGGCCACTTGAAACAAAAGAAGGAAAGATAGAGTAACCAACTCAGGAAATACAGAATGATAGAGGAACTGACATTGAGAAAAATAAAAAATGTGAAAGTAACCCAGGGAGAGTGTTTGATAATAGAATTAAAAGGGAAAGTGAAGAAACAGGAAGCAACATCTGGAAGAGAGTTAGGGGTTAGGGTGGAGCCTGTAGAATCTAACTATAGGGGAAAGATAGAGAATGAAGAAAAGCTTAAACTAAGCAGACAAAATGATGAACTAGAGAGAAACATAGATCTAAAAATGGAATTTGAAAGCGTAATGAAAAAACAAACAAAAATTTAATGCAGATGAGAGATGATGGATAAAAAAGAAATGTATAAAATTAAGGCAGTAGTAGTATAAACATAGAAAGGAATAGTTAGGGAATAGAGAGACGGGGATAAATAAAACAAAAATTTATTTTTTTTAAAAGAAGGGGAATAGAATTAGTGGGTAAGGGGAAACAATAGTCTATATTAATACACTTTATTTTTCTTTTTTTTTGGAAATTTATAAGCTATGTCTATGATTTCTTAACCATTTCTAATTGGCATTAAATCATTTGTGCAATTGTAATCTAATATGCTGATGGTTTGGTTATATACTTCTCTATTGATAAAATCATTACCAGCGTAATCTATGCCAGATTGCCAGTGTTAATGCCCAACACTGATGTATGATCACCTTCCTGGTATGCAAATAAATCAACTTTTTAAAAAGTTTTCTGTTTAAGTTTAGAGAACTAAAATTGGGCTCTATGGATATGTAGATTTGTGACTATCAAAATTGATCTCAAAACTAGAAATGATCAGAGTTGAAATTATATATCTGGCAGACATCAATTGAGAAAAGGGTTTTCTGGGTAATTGAATTAAAGGAAGAAGAAGTCATGCTATATTCTTCATTTGGGTAGACAGATAGGAATTTCATAAGGAAATATCATCCATTCTCAATATTGCCCCTACTTCTATTTAGTTTTTCTCTGATTCTTGCAACAGTTATGGTCATTCCTGATGCCTGTTGCAAAGTAAGTTTTCTATCTCAAAGATAGTAGATTAAGATACTTATGCATCATTTTTTTGCTCTGACAATTTCAATAAATGATTGAAATTTTCCCTAACTTAGAATAAAATTAAATGTTGATATTTTTGGGTTTATATCTTTTTATTTTCTAGGGCTGCCCCAATGTTCAGTTATTTGTTCAGTCATCATTGCTGACGATGTCACCTAGTTTGGGTAATGAAATGTATGCAAGAAAACAACCAAGCTCAGAGAGCACCAAGGATTTTTCATTTTAACCCTGAGCTACAAATATTCTCTTTTATTGGCTAAGTTATTCATGAAGTTTAAAATAAATGTTAAGAATTTAATTATAATAAAAATCAGATAGATCTCTTGATTATTGTAACACTTAACCAGCTAGGAAAAAAATAGAAGTATGTTGTACAGTCCAAAATGTACTCATTGTAGACTTTACACCTTCATCTTGGAAAAAAAAATATCACAAGCTCCATTTTTTTCTATAGGTTGTTCAAAATAAAAATAGCTGATATAGTGTATTATTTTAAAGGTCAAAATAATTGTAATTTGGAAAACTCTGAGAAAAAATGGATTTTCAGTTCAGTGTTTTCTGTGTAGGATCATTTAGCTGTTTTGTATAACTCAAACTGTTAATCTTTGAATTTGGACTGTTTTTCTTTTAGACATCCTAGGCTGAAGTGTATTCCACTGTGTCAGGCAGTTCACTTCATATGACTATATGATAATAAAAATGTACCTTCTTCTTTATTCCTTGTGGGTTCCCAGATTGTATTCTGTTTATTCCCTGGATGTGTTCAAACAGAGATGAAGCAGCTATCTTGGATTTATCTTATCTCCCTGCACTGAACAGGGAGTTGAATTTGAAGACCTAAAACAGTTCCTTCAAATTCTTTGCTTCCTGTTCAATTGCAAATCACTGGTTTTCAGGGATTCTTTTTTTTTTTTTGCTTTCTAAACAAAATAAACTTAAAAATAGGTATGCTAAGTCTCTGATGGATTTATTTTAAAGAAAAACAAATCCCTCCCCCAGCTGATTTAAAAGAAATAGTTTTAGAAGAAAGCTTATATGATGGTTCTTTAAAAGCTGGTTATAGGGGAAGAGATAGATTGAATTGTGCAGAGTAGCCTTAAGTAAGCTGTTCGATCCAGATCTCTATTTATAATATGATTTCTGAATATTGTCAGCACTTGACAACAGTGCACAATTAACAGCGTTAAGAGAATTTGTGCAGTATTGACAGTACAGGATTAACAGTAATAACAGCATCGGCAGTAATAATGCTTTGCCTCACATTTTCCTCCAATCAACTATAACTCTTCATAATAATAGACAAAAAAAACAGAAGATCAAAAATGACAAAGAGATTTGTTTGGGGAAAAAAGTAGCCTTTCAGATATTTTGGTCCCAAATCCTTATGCATCTATCGTTAAGAACTTGAGCAAAGCATGAAACAAGTTGAGAACCAATGTATAACTGATATATCGCAAGCATTATTCTGTATGATTTCCAAATTGTGTAGGAGAAAACCATCTGGTTGTTATATTTTACACTGGATAAAACTTATCAAAGGTGGTTCACAGTAGTGTAATTCAAACGGCTTTACTACTGGTTCTGTGTGCACATGCTTTGCTATTCTGTGCAACCCAGGAGAGTAAACAACTAAAAAATGGAAGAGAATATAGGAAATAAAAGAGCAAGGATGGGTGGGAGGGCCAAAACATTGTCAGGAGTGGGTGGGCAAAGCCAAGCTTCATCGCTGCTATCAGTATGGCAGAATTGGTGCACCCTGGCAGAATTTCAGCACTGGTAGCTTCATGTAGAGTGCAAATGGAAGGTGAGACACAGATGAAGATTGCAATCAAATATTCAGTTACTAGAGTACAACTGACAAATTATCTTGCAGGATCCAATCTGGTAAAGTTACTGGTACCACATGTTTAGTCTTCTGAGCTTTTGGCCTTGCACTGGAATCTATTCTCAGGTAGCTTCTCTAAGGAATCATTCTGGTAAGAGAGAAATTTCCTGAGGATGGGCTCCAACATGAGTCCAAAAGTTTGGAAGACTAAACTTCTGGTCCCAGTGACTGACCCAGATTGGATCCTGCAATATTATCCTGGGACGCATATATTTGCCTAATTCATAACAAAATATTTTAATCTGGACAAATAATTTTTTGGCACACAGTTGGCAGCAGGCAGACCAATGAGGTCGGCTAAGGAAAACAATCTGCACTGCAAGATTCACATTCTGTGTGAAAAAGATTCTTTGTGATACCACATGCATCTCAAAGGGAAGAGCAAAGTCACAACAGTTACTTTTATCACTGTGATAAAAGCATCAAGATCATGTGTAATTTACAGCCCTTTTTACAACCTGGCCTGTAAAACAGTGATAGCGAAATCTCTGTCTTTCATAGATTAAATTTGTATTCGAGAGGTTAGGCATTTATCACCAGGTCTCTATAGATTAATTGAAAATACATGCAACCATATTTGAAAAGTCATGGTAATGATGAATATCATCATTGTAATGGTGACACTTTTCTAATTTGGATACCCTCTCACAGAAAGTTTAGGCAATTATTTAAAGCATAAAATAATTAAATCCTGAGCTCCACAAGAATGGTTAGCTAACACCACCACATCTTCATGTATATCATACCAAAATTTAAAAAAAACAATCCATCAATTAGGCAAATGTTGAAAGTATAAAATGCTGCCTAGAGTCCAATTATTTTATCCTTGGCCAGTTCTTGGTGTAAATCACTCAGATTATCTGTTTGTTCAACCAGAAAGATCTACTGGCAGGAAGAAGTGTGATTAGCAGTTGTTTCTTTGGCAAGAATGCTGGGAGGCACAGCAGCAGCAGGAAACTCTGATGGGAGCTGCTGTAGCCAGCAATCCTGAGTGAACATTTGGTAAAAAGCATCCCATTGGGACAGAATTGTCTTATACTGGCTTAGACTTTCTAACTGGGCATCAGCAAGGGACAGAAGCAGCCTAAGGGTACAATGTGGCTATTGTCCCAGGAAATAATCATTGGAGATATAATAGTCAAATTTAATAATGTCTTCTTTAGAAAGGATATTATAACAGCTTTTTTTTAAAGAAGCATTGTTATTGTGAGAAGGCAATATTTAAAATTCTAATAGCAAATTGTTTTTAGAGACTAGTTAGAAATATTTTTTTAAGTGGAGCAAGCATCAAGGGAAGGTTATTTCCTGAAAACATTGCTGGGATGTTATTAAATGTAGACTCAAGTGGATTATTATATGTTATATTAAGTATTTGCAAGATGGAGAAGTAATATATTATTGCACTTCTAAACTCTGAGACTGGGGAAATCCTGCATTTATACTTATTACTGATTTTTCTACTAAGACTTGATTCACCAGAAGAGCAAAAGCAAGAATAATAACTAAAGGCATTTTCTTAAAAAGAGGAAATTATATTTATCCACAGAAATGTCTTGTTATTGACACTGTTGGACAGATGCTTTGGATATACTCCAATTTGTTAATTTGGTATAAAGGGTAACAGGATAACGTTTAATAAATATTTTTGTTTTGTAGTGTCAATTTTTATTGTGAAAGAGGAGTGGGATTCTACTAAGAACAGATTTTATAATGTTTTACTTTTAAACTTGACTTTTTAATAGAAAGAAGGAAGTTGATAGATTTTTAGGATATAATTTGCCTCAAGGATTTGAAAAACTATTGGGAAAACATTAAAAAAATATTCGTAACTATCTCAAAGAGATATTCAAATATCATTGATCATACATCTGGCCATGCTTAAATAATGTTTATTAATAAAGGAGAATATTTATAGCTGAGGATTGAATTGGTGCTCTCTGAGTTTGTTTGTCTTCTTGCAAATGTTTCATTACCCTAACTAGGTAATATCATGATGATGTTACCTAGTTAGGATAATGAAACATTTGCAAGAAAACAAGAAAGCTCAGAGAGCACCAAGGAAAACCCAATCAAAATTAACAGAGAAATATAATAGACCATATTTTCAAGAAATTGAGCTTTATATGTATAGGTTATGATTAGTCTATAGTTTGGGAATAAATTTCAATGAATTTTCAGTATACATACCAGTACATAGGATGCAACTTGAATTCTATTTTCAGAGCAATTTAGTTTTCTAGAATACAGTCAGGGCTGTGTTTAAGCTATAATAGGTATGAATCATGTTAAAGATTCTAGCAGCCAGGAGTCCCATAGATAATAGACAAGCCCTGAAGCTAGTTTGGATACATACAGACTTGTTCCTTGTGAGTGAAATAGGGCACATATATGTTTCCATTTTACTGAAACATTTCTTGAACTTTTAAAATAACATATTTTCAGATGTTGATATATGTTTCAAATACACATGGATTAAAAAAAACAGATTAATAATGTCAATTTAACTCTCTACACTAAGTGTCTAACCTTATGGCCAAAGATTTAAGATCATATTATGGATTTGGAATTCACATCCGAAAAACCAAAGGTAAGAAAATAA
>JAEANM010005856.1:0-19152 GCA_017656035.1 Myanophis thanlyinensis
ACACACACATATACATATACATATATATGAGACATATATAAGACATATTCTGACATATGCAACCAAATCTAGGTACAACCCAGAGTATGTGTTTGAATTGATAAGTGATCTCTCAATTCTTAATTCAGAAATACATTTGTACTCTCATGACTTTATCCAAAACCTTATGCAGAATAGGATAACTTGAGTGTAATCATAGCATTTGAGGCCTCACAGAGATATCAACTCACCAAGTCTCGACTGAAAATCCTCCATGCAGTTCAATATGTTAGAAAATTACTGTGTGCTAAAAAGTGAGATTTTTAAAAAAAAAAACCATACATAGAACTGATATGAGCTTCACTTCTATGTACTATCAAGAGACATTTTTAAAATGTTTGGAAAGTCAGAAAAATCACCATTTAAAAAAAAATGATTTGAGCCCATATCACAGACTTATGATTTTGCTTCTATTGTATATCAAAATCTTAGATTTGAGAATTGTGGTGCTGCTATGCTATTGCTCTCAAAATGAGGTTTTGTTCAGCAGTTCAGTTTCACAGTACCTAACGTTTAATCTCAGTCTTTTAATATATCTGCCACTGTTTTCATAGGAAAATGAAGGGCTAAGTTACAAAGCTTTATACTACTTACATTTTTGTAGTTTATAACCCCTGATATATTTGTATTTCATTCTTAAAAGAAGATAGAAGCCCAACTTTTTTCCATACAAAAGTTTATTATTCAATCTTTTAGAAGCATGCATTCATATATTCTAAATAGCTGTGTGATTTTAAATTTGAATACAGCAATAATCAATTCACGTAAAATAGGTGTGGCAAACTAAAGTGGGTCAAATCAACTTTATTTCTAGTAACTATATTTTATTGTTAATTTAGAACAGGGTTTCTCAACCTTGGCGACTTTAAGATGTTTGGACTTCAACTCCCAGAATTCCCCAGCCTGCTTTGAAGGAGTTGAAGTCCAAGCATCTTAAAGTCATCAAGGTTGAGAAATACTGATTTAGAATGTGAAGCCAATTTATAAGTGAAAAATTCTTCATTTTTCACATTTCTATGCAATGTATTTTTTATTAATTCATTAAGCAATGAATGATTCACATATACTAGCCAAATTAGTACTGCTGGTTTCAGTGAGCAAGGCTCAGTCATTTAAAAAGGAACCAACATACTACTAATGCAGCCCAATATTAATTAAAGATTTCTAGCTGCACTGCTATTGTCATGATACAAGGCTGTACAATATTTCAAAAGTTCATGGTTTGCTCCATGCAATTAACACTAATATTTTATATTTCCCCCTTTGACCAAACATATCTACCACATACAATCATATTTACACGTCACAATAGTCAAATCTTTGCACATATATATACAAATGCATTCTATACAGGTGGAATGGAAAATTCCTTTGTTGATGGGAAGTGTACTGTATAATAAATGTCAGAATTAATTGAATGAATTTTTTATCAATGTTATACTACCCATCAATACCACGTTATAAAAAATGTTGATAGGTATAATGTAAGCTTCAATTTCTCCATTGGATGAAAAAAAGAGAATAGTATATTAAATAAGTATGCTAACCAAAACTGAACATATAGTTTTTGCATTGTCAGCTATTCAATTTATTCCTTCAATAGGCCAAGCTTTTTTAAAGCTTCTTTTCTGTGCTCTTCTGTGGCTCCTTTAGGTGTGATTTGTACACTAACACATGCTGGCCTAGGAAGTTTGGAAGGGTTCTGAAGTGGGTAAGATCGTCGGTCGTGACTTTTGTCCCACTCAACATTATGTTGATTGTTTTCCTTCAGATCAACGAAGTCTTTCCCTGTGCCAAGAGATGCTGGGCGCATCCGGTTATTCCTGAGAAAATTTGGAGTGATCTTGCTGAGAAAGGATCTTTTATTGTTCTTACTGTTCTCTCCCTCGCTTCCAGAAGTGATGCAACTACTCAGACCTACACCAGATCTTTCCAATGTGTTAGATTTGAAATTTCCCTGTTTGATCCTTGAGATGCTAATGTCAGTTGGTTGGACTTCTTTGACATCAGTTTGGTCAGACTGCTGGACAGATTTCTTATTAAGGGTAATGTCATCCATGTTTACATTCTCCCTACTGCCAGTGCAGGATGTTTCTCTTGCTTTTGAGTACAAAGAAGTTTTGATCACTTGGTCATCTGGATTCTTTCCATTATCCAAAGGGAGTCCTAGCTTCTCAAGAGCCTCCCTCCTTGCCCTCCCTTGTTCTTTTTGGACGGCATGGGTTTTATCCATGGAAAAGTCACCAGTTGCAGCTCTAGGCCTCCCACTGAATGGCAATGATACTATCTTATGTGTTGGATCTATATTAAGTGACACAGTATTACTTTTGCTGGTTTTGAGAATAATATTTGGGGGCAATTTTCTGGGTTTTGGTGCAGTAGGAGGACCTTGCTTGAAACTAGAATCCAGCTGAGATTCTTCCAATATATGTTTATGATCAATTTCTTGAGGATTAGCAGTTTGCTCAGAACTTTTCTTGTTACATTTAGGAGAGACATATTTCAGAAAAGATTCATTTCCAGCTGCTGTCTCCATCATCTCTGGTGGGAATTCTTGTTGGACAGCTCTTGCCTCATATTCTTCCATTACACCTTGGTTCCTCTTACTTTCATGATGAGATGTTGCCTCATTTTTGGCATGTTTCCAAGAATCAGTAAGTATTGATTCATGCTGTATTACAAGATGGCTCCTCTTCTGGTCTTGGAATGGTTCAGGAGGTGGAATTACTACTGAATCCAACTCAGAGATTCTTTCCTGAGTACCTGTCTCAGGCACTTCTTTCAGTATGTCCAATGTCCCATGCTTAGAAGAGTCCCATGAAGTTGGATGTAATGGAGGAAGAGTTTTTACATCATCAGCATTAGTTTCTAGTGCTTCGACAACAAAAATTTTGGAAGACTGAACAGTATTTTTTGCCATTATATTTTTGGGAAGACTGTGGTAGCCTGGACTTAAGATGGCAGCAGGTGTTGAACCAGAAAGAGAGGTGTTGCCTTTTGGAGCAATTTGCATATGCTTTCCAAGATAGTCAGGATCCAGTTCTATAAAATAAAAAAATAGAGGTGGGGAAAGACAAGGTGAACAGTAATATATACTTTTTTTAAAGCAAGAAACAAGAAGAATGTTATCAATAGAGGAAATACAAGTCAAGGAGGAATAGAACCAAATATTCATTTAGATTTTGCACAGTCATTACATTAATTTGATAAACTTTGGATGAAATAATAAAAGATGAATAAGATATCAATGAGTTTGAACATATTCTGCAAGAGTTTGAACATTTCTTCCAAGAAATGTAATTGAGAGAAACTATAACAGTGATGGATTTCTATAGCAAATTCAAGTGCTTATATTGTTCATAGAATACCACCTTTTATGAAGGAAGTTAAGTTCAAAGTACAACTGTATAAAAATGTATTGAAAATTTTCCAGGTGTATATTAACCATATTTTTAAAAAGGAGAACCAAATCTGATACTCAACAGGTTAGATATTTTTAATGAAAAGCTAAATAATGCAACCTCCTTTATTTTTTGATGGTGTGAATTTTGACTAATGACATCTACTTCCTGAAACTTAGTTTCTTACAAGTTAAATCAACATATAATTTCATCTCAAAGTATTATATTTTTAAATTATCAAACATTAAAACATTACATGGGACAATCTGTACAATATTAAAGCCTTTTCCAATCATTTGGATGGCAGAATAACATCAACTATTTTTGTGACCTTAAGGCATGCTTATACAAACAGGAATTTAAATCTGTGTCTTGTTTTTTCAAAAATTCAGTCAAGAATTACTGTTCAGCTGAAGTATTCCCACTGCAAATTACTTATAGAACAGTTCACAAATTTACCTTTGGGGACTTCTCTTGTAGGCCATGTCCTTGGAAGTTTAGAAGATTCAACAGCTTCTGCCTCATCAGTAGACAGTCCACTATCTGCTTCAGCATCTAAAGAATGCAAAGTTTCTTCAAGAAACATAAGGCATTCTTTTTCTTCAACCGTTAGATAATCAAATCCACTGTCACTCTTTGAGACAAAAACAAAGAACAAAAAACTCCTGAGTAAAGGAGAAGTCATAAAAGATTGCTCTTAAGAACAAGAATTTCATCTCCATTTCTTGTTTTCTATTTAAACTTACCTATGCAATTCCTGGGAAACATTAACCGACCTTTGTAACCAAAGCCAATGAAATTCTAGCTTTTTGTCAAAACAGGGCATACATTTGTTTGTTTTGTTTTTGGCAATCATTGCTGAAAACAATTTAATTGGACAAACCATAAATTAATTGAAATAAAATGATTAAAAATAAGTTGTGGTTTGATCCAGATAGGCTCAGTTCCTTACTTGAAATTGAAATTAGATCTAAGGATCAACAGTAAAAAATAAAAAACACATATATAAAAAGCTGATGAATTTTAATTTTAATGCAGGATTGTAAAAATGCACCAACAGATACAACAGATCACATATTTCTGACAATCATTCCTCAATAGTTAGAATATTACTTTTCTAATTTCTAATCAGTATGATTCTTTTAGCTACTGTTCTACCTCATGATCTGTACAATCATAATTCTTGTTAAATACTCTACAGTTCACTACCTTATTAACATTTCTAACATTTAAGGATTTAAAGGTTTTCCTAAAAATGTATTTATATACATTAACACATTATTCCAAAAAGATATTGAATGATCTCATGACTATCATATGGGTTAATAAACTCTCAAATTTTTTATATCTCAAAAACAGAACATCTGATATCCATCCTTTCAAATATATTCTTTGAGTTATTACACCCTAGATACATTTTTTCACAAATCATCTTTATGTAGATACCATTTTAACATTTTAAAGGACATGAATCAATTGATGGGGCATTATTGGTGATTCTAGTTCTTAGTCCATGTTTGAATATCCAAGAAATGTCCACTTAAAACATCATTTTGTATTTATTTATTATTAGATTTGTTTGATACCCCTCTCACTTTGAGGCAACTCTGAACAGCTTACAAATATTAATATTATTAATCTAATAAGCTAGTATTTGATAATACACATAAGGGATATTTTTACTTTACTTTACAAATTATCCAGTGCCATTAAAGCAATAGATATCACACAACTTTCAAAATCAATTAATCAATCAAGAAAGTATTACCATTTCCAAGGAACTGGAGTTGTTGCTGATCACACTGTCACAGCTGCTTGCACTGTCAACAGTTGGTGTGGGATCTGATTCAGCTATTCCTACCCATAAATCTTTTTTAGGCATATCAAGTTAGATAAGAGAGCAATCTGTATGATTCAAGAGCTCTAGGATAAAAAGAAAACAAAATCATATATATTTGCAAAACATACTTAGGACAAGATTAAGAAATATTAAATGTTTTATTTTTTTCATTTTCTGTATAACCCTTTTTTTTAAAAAAAATGCTTATTGAATACATTTATGAAATGACTGTTTTTTTGTAACAACAACTCATGACTAAGCATACAAAAGTGTCCAAAATCACACCAGCGAAATTCTCTGGAATTATGGGTATCTTCATTTCATTATGATTATATAATTAATGAGCACATCCTTAACCTGAAAGTACTTACCGGTACTCCTACAAACCTGATTTACATGTGTTGAAGATGATTATGTATCATAAAATTTCTGTCCTCTCTTAGCAATCACAGAAATACACCTTCTCTAGAGTGATCTAAGTGGTTGTTCATGTTTTACAATCACCACTGTAATCAAATCCACCCAGCTTTTTGCTAGTCATGTTCTTCAGTTTCCCTATACGTTTCCCAACATTATAGATTTCTTACACATTATGTATTCAAAATAATGACAATTTGAGCTGCCTTTTCATTTTTGCCTCAAGTGAAAACTCAGAATTGATTTGTTCTATGAACCATTTGATTATTTTCTTAACTATCCATGAAATTCTTAGGGAGTCATCCAACAACAAAGTTCAAAAGCTGTAATGCTCTTTCTATTCTGCTTTTCAAAGTCCAATTTTTACTTCCATAAAGTATCATAGGGCAAATGATAGCTTGCATGATCTTTCACAACTTCTGAATATCTTTCCAAGGCTTCATTACTACCAACTACAGGTCTGTAGTGTATTTCTTCACTTTTGGTTTCTTTACTGTTCATAATCAATCTTAAAAGGCAGAAGTTATTCACCTACTTCATATATCTCCGTTCTCAAATACTTAAGTTATTTGCAAAAAAAAATATCTAAGCATTATTTTCTACAATTGCCCTATTACATGTAATACTATTCTGGTTGAAAAAAAAAAAGAGATAACCAGTAGTAGGATTCAAATAATTTAACAACCGGTTCTCTGCCCTAATGGCCAGCTGAACCAGCAGTTCGCCAAACTGCTAAGAAAGTTAACAACCAGTTCTAACAAATAGGAGTAAACTGGAGATAACTCTGGAGATAACCAACCCCAAAAGAGAAAAAGACTCCAGCACTTCTCCACCAGTAATCAGCCGTCAGATCAGCATAGATTAATTCCAAGGTCAACTTCAGACCAACAATCAAGTAAGCAATACCCCAATCAAGAAACTGCCACTAGAGCTATCAGTAAGCAACCCAGCTAAAATATCCCTAAGACTACCCCCACCCACATAGACAGACAAGACACCAGAATACAAACTGATAGCAAACAGCATTCCTTACTAGCATTGATGATGCTACCTAGTTAGGGTAATGAAATGTTTGCAAGAAAATAAGCCAGCTGCGAAAGCATCAAGGACCATTGTAAACCGTTTCCCAAAATTTCCAAAAGGCATGACCAATTTCTTATTTTTTTATGAACAGTTAGCTAAGCTGACTGAGGATTATATCCAAAGGGTACCAGGTTAATGAATACTGCTATAGACTCTGACCTAGTTTAATTGCTATGAAGTTTCCAAAGAGAGCTCAAACCAGGGAACTTCATGAGCATGCCCATTGCTGAGGCAGTTTTATTGGAAAAACCATGATAACAATTCTTCCAAGATATTTCATGAGTTCCCAGTTCAGTTCACAGCTCTGGTGTATCTTGGTGGTCTCCTGGCTAAGTATTAATCAGTTTTGCCCTGCTTAGCCTCTCAGTCCAGATCAGTCAGGTGATGGTGCCACCTGCTTAATCAGTAAGTGAAAATCTTATTTTAATTTTCCAAGGTCATTTTAAATGGAAAAATGCATTAGAGAAGCACATTTTAGTCTGCTTCGTGAAAACAAAGCAAATATATCCCCACATAAAATCATAGGCAAGGAACATGAGAGTGACCTCTCTAAATGCTGTCTTGCTTTATTAACTAATAGTTGTAATACTTATTGGCTAACAATACTGAAGAAATGAAGATTAGCATTAAATAATTCAAAGTTGTAAGCAGTCATAGGTAATTAGCCTATTTACTTAGGGCAGAGGCCAGGGTGTGTCTGTTTACCTGCCACATACCTGACATTCTTTAGAGAAAGGAGAATGCCTTAAAGAGACAGGTATACTTTTGACATAGAAACATTTTAAATTAGGGTCATCTGGATAGCTTCATCTTTCTACTGTCAATAGCATGTATCTTTTGAAGGGGGGAGATAAGAAGTATATGTCATTCTTCAATTCAATTCAATTCAATTCTTTATTGTCAATGCACAACATGTGTGCAGCGAAATTGAATGAATTGGAGTCTAGATTACAAACAGGAAGTTCTAAACTATGCCTGGAAGCCTAGAGTGTGGCCATATCCAGAAATTCTAGATTTAGCCAGTATATACACGGTGTCCTCAGTAATCCTACAAGTAAATCTGGTTGTGAGCTTGTAATTTATCTCAGGTCACTTGATAAATTTTGTTCTTGAATGGAAATTTAAAATCTCATTGGCTTGTTGTGGTAAGGAAAACAAGAGGCAGGAGTGTTAGGTATGCTTGCCACTTTAATTTATAAATTAAAAGTCAGGCTAATAATATTAATGCGCATATATGACACTGCTACGTTACAACATCCTAGGTTCTTGAAAAGAACTCAGTCAGTATAAAGGCCAACACCATGTAAAGAACTAGCAATGGTGACTTCATATTGTTGGGAACAGAGAATAATAATTTTCATCAAATCACACCAATCTTCCTATTCCAGCTCTTTCAGAAGACTCAGTAGGTGGATAAAACACCCAAAACAATCTAACCATCTGGCTGACTGTGTGATAAACCATAATACTATTACTAACAATGAAATATTACATTAAAAATAGCAGGTAAAGCAGACAATAACAAGACTTGGCAATGGCTAAGAGCAGGAAAATTGAAAAAAGAGGCATAGAGGCTAATTCTGGCTGCGCAAGATCAAGCCTTAAGAACAAATACATACAAAATCAGAATTGAGAAAACAGCAATAGACAACAAATTCTACCTCTGAAAAAAAAAACCACCTAAAAAAACAAGGAAGCACTGCTGCAACAAAAACACTGACTGCAAACAATTACACAACATATTAAGTTAGAAATGGTAAATTGGAAGGACTGCAAAAAATATCATTTGCCTACAAGCAAGAACTAATGGGACCATAAAATGGAAAAAATAATGGAATATAAAGAAACCAAAGTGCTCCAGAACTTTAGAAATTCAAATTGAGAGACACCTGCCAGATAACACACTTGATTTAACAATTATCAATAAGATTAAAAAAGTCTGGATGTGGATGTGGTAATATCTGGGCACAGCAGAATAAAACTAACTGAAGAAAAAATCATAAAATATAAAGACCTGCAAATAGAAGTAGAACAACTGTAGCAGAAGAAAGCAAAAATAATATCTATAGTAATAGGCATCATAAGTGCAATCCCAAAACATCTGGAGCACCATCTGAGCACCATCTGCATTGAGAAAACCATCATCGGTGAATTGCAAAAGACAGTTTTAATTAGAACAGCTTAGATCCTTCAACAATACCTTTAACACTATCAATTATCAATATATGCCTATTCCAGGTCCTTGGGAAGGATTCAATGTGGATAAAAATACCAATACCAGTCTAAATATCTGGCTCAGTGTGTGGCCAACAATAATAAGAATTTAATCCTCCATCATGGTCTCTAATCACTATGTCATAACAGAATACTTTATTTTGATGGATTAGTCAGGACTGACAATTATGCAACAGAAATTAATAGATTTTGTTCCCAAAGGCATGTGTTGCCACTTTCTTTAAAAGCAGAAACCTATCAGAAAATTATGTGCTTTCATCTCTTCCAAAGTTTTCTATAATATTGTATGTGAGCTAATTGCAGACTTTAATTTTAGGCAGGTCCAGTGAGAATGTAGTGCTGGATTAGGGGTTTAGTAAGTTATAGAATAGGAATATGCATTTCTGCAACATATTGGCATTGTCCATTTGCAGATCTCAAGTCATGATCGTGTCATCTCAAATACTAGTACTACCTTTCATGTCTTCAATGAATTATCTAACTCTTTGCAATTCTATTATTCATTTTCTCCTGATCTTCCTTTTCTACCCTTTTAAAATAAAAAGCACAGAAACCCAATCTTACTTTCAGTAGGATGTTCTGACTGCCCTACTGAAAATGTTGACTATGTAAAAATAACCCAAAATGAAAATATTTGCATCTTAATCTAAGGTACATTTTAATGTTAATATCATAATTTTGTTGCGTTTGCTTAAACAATTAATAGCACTGTAAAAAAATAAATCTGTCTGAGAGTTTTCCTACCACTCCCTACCCAAGCTTTGTTAAATACATTAGGCCATACTACCTTGTGATGGTGTGGTCACAAGCTTTATTTCAGTAAGTCATGTTTTTAGCTCCACCTCATGCTTGTATCACATTGTGTAAATTCTTCCCACGAGAGATGAGAAGACTATTCCTCTTACACATATTTAACCTTAGGAGTACTGGGCCACATCTAATAAAGTGATGCCACCTTTGCTAGAGGGTGTGTCCATTCAATGTACAAAAAACATCTCAATCACATCATCACTCCAGTGAATTGTCTTACATAGCAAAGAGGAAAGTTTTCAGATTACAGGATTTTGGAGGCTATGATTCTAGTATTTAATTTTCACACAATAAAATAGCAAAACTCTCAGGATGAATACCTGAATCTAGCTGCCATTCTAAATTTCCTATAAGGTTCCAGAATGTGATTGTCTAGCACCAGCATGGAAAAAAATCTATGAAAGAGAGCATAGGAAAAGAACCAAAAGAACACCATATCAAGATCTTGGCAGCTATTCAAAGGTGCTAAATACCTGCCAGTCCTGTTTTACAAGTGGCTGCCAAAGTCTAACACAACATCTTTAATCCCAATTCCTCTTGTCATAGACAGGCAACTTTCAATCAAGTTGCCTATCTTGTGTTACAGTATTCAATACCTGTTAAAGAGAAGTTGGGTAAAACAATTTTCCAACACTTTTGGATCTCTAATATAGAAAAAGTATCTAAAATTAGATTTATAGAAGGATGAGTCAATCATAATATTCATTCAGATTGATTTGGAGCTCACCCATCTTCATCCTAATTTTAGTTCAGAAATCCAGATCTCTTTGCCTCCTGGTTTACTGAGTAAAATTGGAAATCAACAAATGGGTTTAAGTATGTTTGTTTCAGAAAGCAATCTGAAATCTCAAGAATTATACTATTATGTAATATGTCAGATTTTTTTTTAAAAAGGTACAGAGTTCTTGCATTACACATCTTCAAAATATGTGGGTGTAGTTTTTTTGTTTTTAAATTCAATTTAGGCACCAGCCAACATGGGTGTCTCACTCTCTAACATCAGCTCTGGGTGGCTCAGAATATAATAAACAATAAAGCATAATAAGAATAAAATAAGGTGGGATCTGTCACTCTGTACAAAAACATAGACAAAAAACACATTCAACTTCCATTTTTTATTAGTAAAGAAACTACTAATAACATTTTTATTTCAATCAGGGATTACAGCTGTCAGTACAATCTGAGGATCTGTTTTGCAAAAGGAGACTTCTTTCCATCATGTTGGGTTGTGGTAAAATTTGTTATGAAAATTACATATGGTACAACCTTAGTTCTAACTGCGTCAAGGGGAAGAAACCCAGCAGACTTCTGATGAGGATTTATGATGTACCAGATGTCTCTGAAGGAGCAGAAAAGGCACTGCAGTGGAGACCAGCAGCCAAAAGAAAAATTCTGGCTAGTACAATCTCTCCAGAAGGAGTGATCATGAGGTTGCCCATTGGTAATCCAGATGATTATTCTTTGTGAATAGACTTCTGGAACGGAGGTTTTGCAATTACGGTAGTTTATGAATTTAGTAGCTGGAGTTGGGGGGTTTTCCACCAAGCTCATTGCTGTAGAGTAGCCTTTACGGACATAAAATTAGCATGAGCTTCATTTCTTCATCATTTTTGAATATAATTAACTTATAGCTAAAAATAAGTTACTGTATTTAGAGCCTTTGGAGTGAAAGTTTTATAGTACTTTGGTCCTTAGTGAAAGAAGTTTTAAATATAAGCTAAAAGACTTTTTAAAAAGATGCAAAGAGAAACCATTTCTTTGTATATTTCTTTTCTTTCTCTTTACTATATTCTTTTTTCTTTAATTTCTATTTTTTTATTTTCTACACTATTTTTTATTTTTGTTCTTTTATTTTTTTAATTTGTATTTCATCTTTTAAATTATATTAATAAAATTACTATTTAAAAGGGAAAGAGGCTTACCAAAGAGGTTATAATGAAAAAAAAGAAAGCTATTTAAGGTTGTTTTCATTTTCTGAATTGACAATGAATCAAGAAATGTAATAGTGATAGAAGATAGAGCATCTAATGATACAAAGATATGAACAACTGGAATTTTTCATGTACGCACCCAACATTCCATGTTTCAAGCACCTATTTTAGTATTTCTGCTTCTGGGAATGATAATACATAAGCATTGAACTACATTAGTTCAACATCACTTCCCACAGCATTTTCTTTGGGCGTCTAGCACAACTCACCCTGGCTGACTTACCATCGCTGACCCACTGCAGTTGACTCGCCATGGCCGACTCATCACAGCTGACTTGCTTTGGCCAATTTGCCTTGGCCAACTCACCATGGAATAACTCACTGGGGAACAATTCACTGTGGGACCATTCAATGGGGATAACTCAATGCAAGATAACTGTACTGGGACAAAATGACAAAAATTAAAATAATGTCAAAGAAACAGTGGCGTATAACAGTACAGTTATCTCATGTTAAGTTATCCAGTGTTGAATTTTCTTGTGGCGAGTTGTCTCATGGGAAGTCAGCCGGAGCAAGTTGTCCCATTCTGTTCCTTGAAAACCCAATTAAACCCATTTCTAGCATTTCAAATTTTTAAACTTCAATAAACTGGAAACTTCTAATATTCATCAATTATTATCAACCAGTGCTCTCTTTGAACTCACATTGTCTTACTTTGGTGATTCAAAAATATAAATTGTAAAGACCTCTATAATATTCAGGTGCAAATGTCAAGTGTTAGCATTTATTTATGGATGATTTATGAACACCTTACATTTGCCAATGTTGAGAATGATGACTCTCATAAACAAATATGCTTTATCTTGATGATCAGTGATACACAATAATATCATTAATTGGAAGGAAGGAAGCAGAGATGACTTGGTAAACTTACAAAGCCTTTGCATTGGGCATTTTTACAAAATAATACCCTATCTAAAAATCAAGAGATTCTTACCAACCAGATATAATTACAGTGAATTTGATCTGTAAAGCAGTCATCTCACACTTTAAACTCTAAATACATAAGGGTGAAACTTGAAATGCATCACAGAGCTCCTAAGTCCCCACTCCCTCTCTAAAAGCTTTCCTCAAACTCTCAGAGGCATTACAGAAGTCATGTTCAGAAGCATTGAAGACTGAATGGTCCCAGCCACCCATCATATTTCTATATGGAACAAAAAATTTGACAAGCTACAGAGCTGGCCTAAATGCTTTTCCAGTATGTATGTTCTTTAATGAGGATGGAGGTGATGACTACTAAGATTCAAATTACACTAAATTAACAAAGCTAGCAAAGGGATTGTTTCTTTATTATTATGGCTTAAGCACTTTTAAGCATAGTCCTTGTTTAGCCTCCTTTCCTTTATTCTATTTATCAGGCATTCAGTTGCTGTGCACAAGTTCAGAACTTATTTATATATACAGATGGAGGTCTGGCTACAGACTACTTTTTTGTACTCCTTTAAATTTATGGCAGCTGGTTCCTAGAACTATTGGAAAAAAAGAGCTTCTGTACCATTTATATATTGTAAAAGTAAAGGTAAGATCCCCCTATTCAGATATGTCCTACTCTAGGGGGTGGTGCTCATCTCCATTTCCTAGCCAAGGAAGCCAGCATTGTCTGAAGATATTTCAGTGGACATGTGACCAGAGTGACTATACACCAAGGTGCACAGAATGCTATTACCGTACTACCGAAATAGCACCTATTTATCTACTTGTATTTGCATGCTTACAAACTGTTAGGTAAGTAGGAGCTGGGACAGGGAAGGGGAGCGCATCTCATTATATAGCACTCAGATCTCAAATTTGGGCTGTGAACTTTCCAGCTGACAAGCTCAGCATCTTTAATTGCTGAACCACTGCACTCCTCATTTATATATATCATAAAAAACCTGTATCATGTCCTTTTAATGCATATATAGCCATAAGAACAGTGTTCTGTGCGCCTTGGGCATTTAGTCATGCCAGCCACATGACCATGGAATCCTCATCAGACAGTACTGGCTCTTCGGCTTAGAAATGGAAATGAGCACCGCCCCCTGGAGTCAGGAATGACTAGCACATATGCGCGAGGGGAACCTTTACCCTTACCTTTTAAAACAAAAATAGCGCACCCTAGTGATGCAGTACCAGTTCAGATCATGAATGAATATAACAGTATGGAGTGAATTCTAATCTTTTACCAGAGCTTTTTTGTTTTGCTTTGAAAAAAGATTTTAATAATATATAGCACAAAAAGGAAAAGCAAAAGAAGCAACTGAGTGCAATTGCCCCTGAAACAGCCATGGTACGTATGTACTTGAACTCAGGATCTTAAATTGGTTTAATCTCATTTATTGTTTCTGCAGTGGGATTTGTGTCATTCAATTATCAGAATAAAAATATTTGCATCTAAATAATATTTTTGAATCTGTGGGTCACCCAAGTCTACCATTTTATTGCCATGCACATTGCTGTGGGGTTCAAACTGCTTTGTGCGATGAGTTGTTTTGTCAATCCCACCCACCCCCAAATTTAATTTGCTTCAAATACCAACAACTCTAAACATTTTTTTTTTCAAGACTAAGAGTCTGAACAAGCTACGCTTGAGAAAAATTCTGGATTCAAGATCTTTCTTTTAAGAATAGTGAAACTCAAAAGTAAGGGTAGCAAACTAAAAGGTATGGTTCCAATTTTCTCTAATTTGTGTAAGACTTGTGGCAAAAATCAGTTTTGTTTGTAAAGAAATTTGAACAACACAAAACTTTAAGAATTAATGAAAGTAGTTAGAATAGTTCTAAAAGCTATATTAAATATTAACTAACATCCTTGAATACCTAGATCTCAGGCTATCAAACTGTGAACACAGGGCACAGCTGTAAATATGAGTACATATTTGAGGAAATGAAACTAGGTGCGCCCACGCTTAAGATATCAACAATACATATGTGAGCTAACTGCATCAGGGAAGGGTTATCAGTCCTTCTCATGTGACCTTCATTTCTGGGAGAACATTTTTAAATCAGTGAATTGTAAAGCAGAGTCAGAGAAGACATATCAGATGATACTGAGAAACTATTACCATTTATGGAACTCTGTCTTATCTTCTAATACATTTTATTTCAACATTAGACAGTTGCAGGGTTGCCTTTTAAATAAATTTGCTTTTAATTGTTGTGTAGATATACATTCAAACTTTTATAATTTGCATTATCTTGTTTTACAGCAAACCGTTTTATTGAAGATTTAAAAACAATAAAACAAGTGCTTTATTAATGATGGCTCAGTATCCAGAATGTAACATTAGCAATGTAGAAAAAGAATAAAATAATTACTGAAAGATTTTATGTATACTTTATATCCACTATCTCTAGTGAAATTAAATGTAATATTTGGAGTATTATATAATGTATAATAATAATAATATAGAACTATAAGAGTTGCTCAAGGCAAAATAGGCAGCATATGTGAAATAAACAAAAAAAACACACAAATAAATTGCAGTAAACATGTTAAAGTCCACATATTTTCACTTCTTTATTTGCCATTCAGCTTAACTTGAATACTTATATTGTATCTTTCCTTGAAAATGAATGAACATTTAAATCTATGTTTCTATAGCTCCTAGTGAAATTCAAGAGCCAGTCTGGACTAAAACGGAAGACTGTGAGTTTAAGTCCCATCCTAGCCATGAAAACTAACCAGCCATGAAAACCAGGACCGGTCATACTCTCCAAAACCAACCCACTTCACAGGGTTGTTGTGGGGCAAAGAAGTTGGAAGCTCATATGAATAATTAAGCTTTATTCCTCCAATAATATTTTTTTAATAATTAACTAAGCATTATCATTCATAGACCTGTGTTATTTGTGACCAACTCGATGAACATAGCCAATAGCAGCTTGATATAATTCTTACTTTTGTTGGGTGTTAAAAAAAATTGAAAGTTGGCAATCCAAGTTGCAAAGACAATATTCAGCTCATTCCACTGCAAATTACAAAAGCCTGTTCTAGTTCTACAGTCAGCTATTTTTCTGCTATACTTCACAATAGTTTGAGTCAATGTTATGAAGTCAGCACCTCTCAATTACATTGTTGTGGTTTATATCTAGTTTCTTATAACACAACATCTAATTGCTTGAAATATCTCATTTTGCTAGAATTTATCATACAACAAGACAAATTACATAAAATGAGACTTTATGCACATAAAGTCCCATGCAATCCCTCAGAACACTTTTTGCATTGAATTTTGGTGGCAAGGTGTCTTGGTATTTTGAGACACAAAATACATATACGTTCTAAAAGATGCTGAACAGTTCAAAATATAATTTGCAAAATACTCAAATAAATGGTAAAATCTTTGCAATGCTGGCCACTTGTACCATTTTCTTTTCACTACAATACTTACTGAATAAAGCTTTGCCTATCTGTGAAACAGAATGAGTACTAAAAACAGACTCTTGAATGCATCTACATTACTTAATTGCATTTCAATGTCATGTTTGCTAAACCATCTCAGAACAAGACAGAATTCTAACATGTATGCACAAGTCTTTTGACCCTATATGCACAAAAGACAAGTCTCTAATAAACTCCAAGTACAGCTGCATATCTGCACCATTCCAACTATCGTAATATCTAATGAAAATGATTTACAGTTCCTTTTGTTTCACTACATTCAACTAATAAATTGTAAAATTTCCACCCGTTAAAATAAATTCAGTCAAATATCTTATAATTACAGCTGAGTTAAAGTAGACTTTGTTTTCTATTGCTGATACAATACATAGCTATCTTATAGCAAAAAAATTTCTACTCAGTTTCATCTTTCAGTATTTTTATACTAATACATGTTCTTCTTAATATAGAAGCAGATTCCCGATGTTTTGTAATTTTGCATAGTAAACATAAGAAATTCTTAATTATTCCATACATATAGTTCTAGAAACTGGAATCTGCTTAGTGCAGTAAGAACTGTTCTCTTAATTCTAACAGCAATTTTTTTATAAAGAAAAGTTTGTACTGGGTACAACTTACTTTCATGAAGGAGAAATTAGCCTTTCCACAATCATTTAGTAGCAACTCAAAGATATAAGTGAGAATAAAGCTAAGAAAGAACAAATAAATACAGTAACACACCTTATCCTTTTAAGCAAACATAGTTTAGTTAGAGTTTAACTCACCTTCACTAGGAAATGAAAACAATTCCACGTACTCTGCTATGCACCAACACATCAAACAGGCTATACCACCTCCTCTGTTCTGTTCTTGACCTCCCACTGACTTACCTAGACAGGTAAATTCCTCCTGTCTTTTTTCTCTCCACCCTGAAGTTGACTCCTCCCCTAAACTCTTCATTACAGCTGTTTCCTAAAGAAAAGGGGAGGCGGGATTACAAAGTTCTTGGCTAACCACATGCTTTTGTTCTTCTATTCTGAACAGTTGCACCCAGAAATGAAGTAAAACAGATGAATATCTTTTTAAAAACTGTTATTAAGGTTAAATGCTTTTGTAGTTAAAATGCTGCTTAGAGCTGAGTTCCCTAACAACTGCAGGAAGTAGGTGATTTTTTTTTTTATTTTGAGAGCAAGAGTAGAATCATAAATATGAGTCAGTTGTCAAGGATCTGAATGTGAATTACGTGACTGTAATGGTCACAAGTGTAAAAATGATCATAAGTCACTATTTTCAGTGTCATTGTAACTTCAATCACTAAATGAACTGTGGTAAATTGAAGACTACCTGTCGTCAATCTACTCTAAGAATAATTGTATATAGATCTAATCCTATTTACCTGGCATAAGAAGATGGAAACATTGCAAGTATTTATATTCATATCTATGGCTTTTTTCATAAAAATCATTTGAATCCAATCAGTAAATAATAAACACAGAGATATAGTGTTTTATTGTTTACTGTTTACAAGTAACTTATTTATTATGGACTTCTCCACCTATTTCAAAAATAGGTTGTCTGTAATCTTCATGTTTTGGACATATTGAATGAAGTGGACTCAAATTGAAAATCAAAAAGCAAGTGGCAGCTGTGGCCAGGTGGGCTTTTGCATAGGTTCATCCTGTGTTCCAGTTGTACCCCTTCTTTGATTGGGAGGCCCTTCATATTGTTACTCACACTATGGTCACCACAAATTACTGCAATATGCTCTACATGGGATTGACCTGGAAGAATACTGAGAAGCTACAGTTCATTCAAAATACAGCAATATGAGCGTAATAGGTGTCTTTGGGTAACAAGTGCCTTTGGATGTGTCCATATATCACTACTGCCACATGGCATGCATTAGTTGCTAGTCAGCTTGAGTGCAATTCAAGGTACAGATTATTACCTACAAAGCCCTGCATGGTATAGGGCCTGGATAACTGAGAGACCATTTGTCCCATTATTTTTACTCGCCCTGTACATTCCAGCAGAATGGGTGTACACCAAGGCCCTTCTATTAAATGTGGTCATCTTGTGGGATTTAGGAAACATGTTTTCTCTGTCACAGCTCTACCTCTGGGACATCATTGACCCAGAAAGGATTACACCCTTTCTCCTAGAATTCTGGAAAGTTCTTAAAACTTGGCTTTCATTCCAGTCCTGGGATTGTTGAGTCTCTCAGACCCCGTATTAAGATAGCTGCCAGGTTTTTTGGTTTCTACCATGTGGATAAAGAAATACTTTTAAAGTGTTGTTTTCAATTTTTTTCAGATAATACAGATGTTTGCTTCTATGAAATTAGAGCTAGTTTAGAAGATAATATTGTTGTATATGTCATTCCCTAGATCAGGGCAGAGGTGAAATTCAGCTGGATCGCACCACATCACCCGAACTGGTAGTGGCAATTTGAAATTCACCCCACCCACCTGCCCTTCTATTTCCTTATAAGAGCTTCGTTTTTTTGTTTGTTTGTTTCTTACCTTAATTAGCTGTTTGGCGCATCTATGGAGACTTCCTGATGACCCCTGCTGCCTGTAAATGAAGTTTAAAGAGCCACACTACAGCGTGTTTGCTGTGCATGCATGTGCACCGAACTGGTAGCAAAACCGGTAGGATTCCACCCCTGGATCAGGGATGTTAAACTGGCAGCCCATGGGCCGGATGTGTCATGTGCAGGCCTTGTCCACCCCAGCTCCGCGAAGGGGAAAAATGTCATGTTGCTGACAGCAACATGACACTGCAAGTTTGACACCTGTGCCCTAGATGATAGCTTGGTGGTATATAAAGGTGATTGGTTAAGTAATTTCTGAATTCTATCTTTGCTCTACATAGCAGGTTTTAAGTCTAAAATACTAAATATATCTTCTGTATATATCCAGCAGACCATGATCCAGATATAAGAGACACATGCGTGTGTGTGTGTGTGTGT
>JAEANM010005857.1:0-19151 GCA_017656035.1 Myanophis thanlyinensis
ACACACACACACACATATATACATATACTATACCTACACCCTAACATATTAATACATATAAATATGAATCACTGTCCATCTTGAATACATAGCAGAAACAGGAAGCTTGAGTTGACAAGGTTGATGTTGTTTGGAACAAAACTGTGGCTGAATCTGGATGTTCTGCTTTTTAGATACCACGACACTTAAAAGAAGATTAAAAGATGGTAGAATTTGTGAAGGAGTTGTTTTCAGAATCTCAAAGTGCAAAATAAGAGTCTTAAACTCCAAAATGAATTTGAGTATCGGGTTTAAAAAAAATCCTCAGATTAAAAACAGATTAATAACAGACCCAATTTCTTAGAGTAGTGATGAGCTCCCCTTGTTGAATCTGATAAGGCAAGAGGCTGCACAATCATCTAACGCAAATATTTTAAAGTGGATTTACTAAGCAGTGGTAGGACTCAATATTAATAGTCCCTCAAAGTCTAGGTTTCTAGTCTAATTAAATGTTTTCCCATAAAATTTATTATTTATTATATAGGCTGCTTTGTGATGGCTTTTGCACTATACTGGGATATAAAAAGACCTTTATATCTTTCTATCTCAGATTTGTATCTTCCAGTTAAGGAGAAAGCACAAAATCATGACTTCGATCTCATTGAATGTATTCTCAATCTATTAAACTATACACCTTGTGCTTGCTATTATGTTCACAGTGATGATATCCCCATTACAAGTCACTTCTTAGAAACGCCTGAAAACACTAAGAGCTACAAATGTTTTACAAGACTACAAAACATCATTGACAGAATTAAGATTTCTAATCCCTAATTTATCTCTTCCCTGAGGTATTTTCCTCCCCTATGAACTTTACTACATATATCATTTCACCTCATTTCATATTTATCCACCACAGAGAAACTGTTGACAGCCAAGTTGTTACATGGCCTGCCCTAAGAGAGCTGCTGAATTCCTTTATAATTTGTCTTTAGGGGACTGAAAAAGTCCATATTCCTCTCTCAGACGTCATATCTCAGATCAGCCATTTCGTCAACAAAGAACCAGGATATTCCATCCCAATGCTTAGGATCGTGCTTTCTGCCTTCTCTTTCCACCCAAACAGCTTCTCTCAACTCTATAATGTATAACTAAATCTACTCTACCCTTCTCAAATCTAGAAATAGCAATACTCCACTTCACAGTGCTTTACAGCCCTCTCTTAAGCAGTTTACAGAGTCAGCATATTGCCCCCAGCAATCTGGGTCCTCAATTTAATCCACCTCAGAAGGATGGAAGGCCGAGTCAACCTTGAGCCTGGTGAAATTCGAATTGCCAAATATGCAGTCAGCCGGCAGTCAGCAGAAGTAGCCTGCAGTCCTGCATTCTAACCACTGGGGCTCAAATATCCATAAATGGATATTTGAATTTGCCTTTATCTTATTTCTTCTCTAATATGTAATTTATATTATAACCTTGAGGGCAAGACTTGTGCCATATAGAAGCTACTCTAACAGCTCTGGATCCAACAGCTTTGAAGACAAATAAGTGTGTTTTAACTGAAGAACTCATACTTCTGCATATTCTTTGTACATGTTGGCAATCTTAATAAAGGTATGAACTTTCAGGTATGAACTTTTGGTATGAATGTATGAACTTTTCAATTTCAGCTGGAGACTCTAATTTGCTGTTCATCAATATTATTGTTTTTGCTTTATGGTTTTACTTGAGCTGGGTTTTATGCTAGCCTCATGGCAGCCTTTAGTGGCATAGAAAAGCAAGAAGACAGATATTTAGAACAAAACAAGAAAAGGTAAGGGTTTCCCACCCACCCCCAAGTGAGCATTGAGGTTCTCAGGTACTCGGGTAACTGAATTTTGCAACCAGTAACTCCACTATACCCAACCCACGCACAGTATTATGGTCCCGACAATTAAAATTCAATGGGCCATCTGCTGAAGTATTTAACATCACAGATGAAGGGCTGGATTCAGATTCACTCTTGACTATTTAGGGAAGATTTGCATGGAAGGCTATACATCCTTAATGATGCAACTTGGACAGACCATAATGAACATGTGTTTTATGACCTCCCCTGCGCTAGACTCAAGCCTCTGAAATTTGATTAGTTTGTATTCCCCGAGCTCAGTATTTTTCCAACAGTAATTTCTGGTTATAACTGCTTGTGTGGACATTTTTGGAGGCCAAGAAGCAGCAAAACAGAATTACCTGACATAGACCTGTTACTGATTCACATTAAACACAAATAAGTCCCGTGAGAATTTACAGGCTGCTGAGGCCCTGTCCTGAGAGCCTAAAACAGTGCCAGAACTGTAAGTACCCCCAATGAATTACACTAGTGTAAATCATGATCCATCAATCCACCAGGTAAAGAGAAAACCAATCTAGCATGTTCTCTGGCTTGTTGGGCATCAAGTGGATGTTAGGGTGAAAAGACAGCAGAGAAGGACAACAAAACTTGAAGAGTGTCAAGTCTCTTTTCAGGTTCATACGTGTGTGTGTGTGTGTGTGTGTATTAGTTGTGAACTATTGGGTTGGGAGATTTGTTGGAAAAATCAGGTTAAGGCATTTGTTCAAGAATCAATACAATGAATGCTTTCTTCAATATACCTGACATATCAATAGAAATTGCAGATCATGCAATTTGTCAATGCTTCGCGTGGGTTTTGAGACCTTGTCCAATGGGAGTTTATGCAAATCTGTTAAGTAAATCATAACTTCGACATGCTACAGAATAGGCCAGTGAAAACGTTAAGTATTTCATTTGGCCAGGAGGAATAATTGAAAGGCCCTCTTAATTAATGCCTCTCTTTTCCTTACGACCATAGCTTTCCTTGCTTGTAGCAAGTCACAGCAGCAGCAAATTCTCCTGGCTTTTCCCAGAATCAAGTTACAAAGCAGTTAAAACCACAGAGAAAAAAAATACTCTCTGTGATAATTTTTCTAGCAGTCCTTACCGGCTGAGTGACTGATTACACGCAGCACAATGCCTTCCACTGAGGACACACACACAAAAGGCAACGGCATTCAAGTTGCCCTTCACAGATTCCAGGTGTTTGGATGTTATTTCTTCCTCCGAGTTGCAAGTCATTCCAGGATGTCACAGCCAAATGAGCCGCTGCAGACTTACCTCCAGGCAGTCATTAAAAAGGAACAGGGTGACCTGCTCCCCTCTGTCACAGAGGTCGTCCCCAAGTGCGACCGTTTCCAGGCGTTGAATTAGACAGCGGTGAGATGACAAGAGGTTAGCCTATTGGGCACACAGGAGAAGCTCATTAAAATGAGAAGTTGGGAGGTTGCATCACCAAGAAATAATGATAAAAAGCAGAGAATCTTCTTCTCATCACAGGACACACAAATTATTATTGCAGCACAGCACACCTAATACATGGAATAAAGTCTCATTCTTAAGGTAAGGAATATATTGGATTTCTCAGGATTTGGGCCCCAAATATATTGGATTTCTCAGGATTTGGGGATAGAAAATGGAAAATGCTGATGGGGACTCCCCTTTTTCCCCTAAAGCAGGGGTGGGAAATTACGGCTCCTTCATGACTCGTGGACTTCAACTCCCAGAATTCCTGAGCCAGCCCACCACTGCGCCTAAAGTGAGAGAACAGGATGAGTCGGAATGGAGAGATTTAATAAACTGGTGGGTCCAACATGTCCAGAGATGATGTCAAGCCTAAAAAGGAAAATTATATTCTGGGAATTTATTAGTCTGTACTTTTGCAATTATTATAGTAGTCCTTTTGGTTCTGACACATTTGTTAAGCAAGGTCGAGGAGTTGGGAGAGTGGACGTTTGATAGAACCAACTTGAGGTCGCATTCTTTCTAAATATTTCTCATGAGAATCTTCGCTGGTCCGTTAGCACCTGGTAGGGGCTGGCTAAGGAGAGCTTTGATGTCTCTTCGAATGGATTGGCGAGAAGCTGACATGTGATAAATTAGTGGGAGGAACTTTCACTTTACTTGGGTGGAGAAAACCCGGGAATTTCAGATTCAGGATTTCTCCAGCCGCGCCAATTCAATGTCTTCAATAAAATCTTATTCTAAGGACTTTCCGTCTCTTTGGAGTTCTGATTGTGTTGCTGATGTTGTGTGGAACCCTGACAGATGACAGATAATGGTGGAAAAAGCAGTGTTTAATGGTTACCTGGGTCAAACCGAGGAACAACAAGCAGGATAAGATTCCTGCAGGCTCACTGGACAATTTTGCTGATTGGCCGATAAAGTTAAACATCTTTGTTCTGGGCTAAATGTTCTACAACAGAAACTCACATGGTGAGCAAGAGTAGATCTTATATTATCTAGGATTTTTTGACCTTACTGAGCCTGAGGTTCTCTGCAGTTTTGAGTTTGGATCCCAGCCCTTCTTGGCTTCTTTGGGCAGCCAGGTGGAATGAGTTGTTGGCAATCAGGGAAATGTTAATATTTTGAAGGAGTAAGGCCACCGCCTCCCTTCAAGGAAACTAAAGAAGCTTTCCCGGATCCAGCAGTTTTGCAGGGAAGATTCCTGAGAAAGTGGTGGTCACTCAGTCCAAGAGAATCCTAGAGAAAATCTTGCAATCAGGGTTCGTACCCAGTCATGAGAGTGGGTTGGCATTGGCCATTATGTTGACAAACTTCACTGAAAAGGCAGCACTTTTTTTGCTTTGATACCATTAATTACCATATCTTTGCTCAACTGTGAACGTTGGAAACCTTATTCTGCAGTGATTCTGCCCCTACCTGAGTAGGCAATTTTGGCATGTCACTATGAAGTTAACAGATGTCAAGGCCTTGGTTATCCAAGGGTTTGGCGCTCTCCCCTATGCTAATCAACATCTATATAAAGCCACTGGGGTACATCAGTAGAAGATGAATTGACTTCAGAATACTGATGAAACGCAGCTGTATATTACTGCCTGGATCGTGCTGAAGATTTATCTATTGTATCCTGCTCTAATCAATCTGATTCCACAGAAAACTTGAATCAGCGTCTGATGGCTATTATATTGTCTGAATGAAAAAATGAGCTTAAGATTTAATCCCTCCAGGAGTGTACTTTAGTCAACGTCTAAGAATATTGCTCCCAGTTGGGCTTTCTTTGCAGGACTCCAGACTATGAGTTGGGTCTCTTCCTGGTCCATGCACATTACTTAACAGGTGAAAGCCATGGGGAGTCTTTCCCCAGCTTTGGGAGTTGCCTACTTATAAGCCTACCTGGACCTAGACATTCTGGTGTTAGTTATTCACGTCTTGATCACCAGTCAGCTAAATTATTATACTTGGGGAAGGCTTTGGAGCTGGACCAAAATCTACATCTTGCCTATAGAATGTGACAATAAGATTGCTAGTGACTCGGGTCTGTTCCTGCAGGATAAAAACTGTCCTAAAGTTGTTGCATTGGCTACTGATAGACCTTTGACTCAATTCAAAAGGCAAGTAGTGATCTACAAAAATTTCAGATAGCAAAGGACTGAGTTTCCTCAAGTACCATCTTGACCTCCAATGAAGATCTTTAGAAAAGATCTGTTGCCAGACTTTGGGGAAAATGAATTATAGACCTAGGCTAGTTTCTACTTCCAGGTTTTGACAGGTTCCCAACTCTGCATTTAGATTATTGAGGACTATAGGTAGTCCTCTAGATACAACAGCAGTTGGGATCAAGATTGCCATCACTAAGCAATGCCGTCATAAAACATGACATCATCTGACTGCATTGCTCAGCAATGGCAATCCAGGCAGTCCCAGTTGCTTTCATAACCCAAGAAGTGCAGGTCATTAAGCGGGAAGTGGCAGGAGTCCCAAGTGGGGAGCGCAGGAATGTCTCTGGACCATGCTGAACCTCCGTCAGTCAATGCCATTTGGAGATAAGTTCCGTTGTTTTGGGAAGTGTATCCTCCTCCCCAAAAGCAGTAGCATTTGGGGAATCCTGGCCATAATTCTTCAAGCAAAATGAGTCTGCTTTGGGGCCAGACAAGAGCAATGTTTGCTACATTTCCACATACAGTTTTGCATAGCCATAGCACTGGGTAATGGCAACGCGGAAGATCATTGTTAGTTTGAAGAGTTTAATGACGTAATTTTGATTTCCTCTTCATATTAAGAAAAGTCTAGACGTTTAGAGCTCATCCTAAGCTAACCTGCTTCATTTTCCATTCTTGCTTGCTGAATAAAATAGACGGGGGGGGGGGGGGGTGTTGGAATTTCCACACAGCAACAAACCTGTAAAAATCTCAATTTTTCAATTCCCATCCCAGAGTCAAGTGCCACCCAATCAAAGCCAGGCCTCGCAGACACCTGACCGTAGCTGAGCCATGAAGTCATGGTGCTAGGTTTTGATAAAACACCTTGAGGTTATTTATGGCTGTTTGTTGGGAGTTTCTGTACAGAACCTAGCATTGGGTACTGTGCAACCTGGCTGCCCTAAGGGTACCTCTTGCTGTCATTAGTAAGATGCTTGTAAGCGATTTGGGTATTATCTTGCTTGGATTGTTAAATTGTTCAATCTCTTTTCTTAAAAATCCATTTATTGTTGTGCTTCTGGATCCAAAACAATCAATTGCCTTGGACACCTGATCCCTCCCGACGCTTGGCAAAACACACTGAGAATAGGAAGGCACGACCCCACAACCCCCTTAGCAACCATTGTGGGTGTCCACCCCTTGTTCTCAAAATTCCAAATTTGGAATCATGCACCTCTTTTACTCTCCATTTCGCTCAAATTCATCACTGCATTTTTTTTAAAAATATAATGGAGCGCTACATCATTACTTACTGGGCAACCATCTACTTCATAAACAACATCGAAAATCTGTCTTTGACCTTCAGTCTTCCTTTTGTCTTCATTAATGTGTCTAGAAGAGGAAAAAAAGTTTGGGAAAACTCTGGTGAAAAATGTGGGACAAATATAAATGCAGAAAGCAGCAGATCCCAAACTTGAGAAACTCTTTAAGCTGATGATGGAAAAAGATCAAGTTCCCTGGCTGGTCTCTCTTTTCTATTTTAAAATATGAGATTCAATGAACCTTCCATGGAACAGATCATTCAGCATTAATCTGAGTGATTTCCATTCACTGTTTATTCTTCAGCTTTCACTCCTTCAAGTTATATAGAAAGGGAAGCCTTTTATGAAATAAAGTATATCCCTCATTACACTAAAGGGTAGAGATTTAAAATGGAAAGTTTCCAGGAAAACTTAAGAAAGTCCTTATCTTTAGCCTGATTCCAAGGTTTAATTGGACTGAACTGCAGTTAGCAGCTATTCACAAATATCAAAACGATAACCACCCACAGCTTCTAAAATATAAGGAAGGAGTTATCAGGGCACAGAGCTTGCTGATGCATTCCATATAGCTTATTAGGCAACGAACCCAATTACTTCCAAGATAATTTATAAGGGTATGCGCAAAATAAAAACCAAACAACTTCAAGTTTGAAGCCATCAAGTACTGGAAATCCTATAAAACCATTTCAGGTTAGCTATAGTTAAGCAGAAACAAAATCCAGAACACATTGGTTCTTGTCTTTCAGTCAACCCAAAATCTGATTGTCAACTTCGAAATGGATTGGGCCTGTCCCAGCCATTTTCTCTGTTTCTCAGCTTGACACACTTTTCGGGGTGGGGGAGAGAGAGCTCTGGAATGTCAGACCAGACATCAACAATCTACTATCCTGTGGGAAGCAAGGTCATCCCAACAGGTGCTGGCCAAAGACAGGAAGCGGTTACCAAAAAGACACCAGAACATCTAACATTGTGGACAATGTGACCTGTGACAAGGAGGGAGGGAGCTGTCTGTTCTTTAATTATACTGAAAGCGTGGGAAATAGCCGGAGCTCATTTTGCATTTCAATCGTGCCAAAATGATGTACTTAATAAAGCAGTTCTTTGAGAAAGCCGAAAGTCTCAGAGTTGCTGGATTGGTTGGGTTCACTACTTGGAATCTTGACATTGACAGGATCATAGGATGATTTTTCAAGGTGAATAAAAAAGGCCATGTCTTTCAAATCCCCATTTGGCCTCTGTGCTGGTCCACTCACTTTCAATCTTCTAAGATAGGGATCCCAAACTCCTGGGCCATGACCTAATACCAGGCCACAGCCCAAGGCGCAGAATTTGCGGGCAAACCCATGCATGCGGGTAGCTCCCCTATGTGAGCAGCTCCATTTGTATGAGCGTGCATCCACCGCTCACACAAATGGAGCTGTGCATGCATGTACAGAATCGCTTGTACAGAACCATCCCAACTTCCTTCCCATCCCCCGCCATTCCACAAAGCCGGAAAGGTTGGGGAACGGTGTTCTAAAAGTTCTCCCACCCACCCTCTCTCTTTTCCACTCAGCCACTAATGTAGTGGCCAGTGTGTCCATTCCTTCCTGCAATGGTCCAAGCTCAGCGTATCCCACCAGTTTGCTCTTCTCTCTCCTCTTTCCCATGGCTGCCAATGTCTGCACTACACCATCATCAAGGAAGCTTCCCAGGGTTAGCTTTTATTTTCCCTATAACAACCCCCCGCCCAACCTTCAGCTTGACATTTCTGTCTTTGGCTCTCCAGTTCAAATTCAAAATAAAATAACCATAACATTTTGATGCAGGAGCCAATCACTCAAAGTCCTATGTTCTGCACTCAGAATGGTTTGAACATCCCAAATCATATGTTATATTAATTTTGAGACTAGCATCAACTAGAGTCATCGGACTTACGTCATCACTTCCTTTAGTGACTCAATGGCGCTCTCTAGGGTGGCCTTGTCAGGATTGTCTTCTGCGGTGTGTTTCTTGAGGTCTGCAACAAGGAAAGATCGAAACAGACGGACTGTGTATAATAACATTCCACGGGATGCCCTAAAAGTGGACATTTCTGAGAGTCTGTCACCACAGAAATCTCTGTACTTGAATTTCCTAAGTGGAGGAAAATTGAAATTTTTACCAAATGCAGTTTGATCTCACTCAAACTGCATTTGGTAAATATTTGATAATTGGTTAAAAAAAACAAACTGATTTTTAGCATCATTTTTCTCTTGCAGTTAAATATTCTTCCATGTGTTTTTAAAGTCAGTTCTAATGAGCAATTATGGGTCTTCACATGAAGCACATTCTTTTTATAACTCAGCCAGACTGTACTACTTTAAAGTATATAATCTGATGCTAGTTAGGCCTAAATGGTTATACCCGACTTTAGCAGGCAATGGATTGAAGTAGCTTCTAGGTTTCTTTATATAATGTTTCATTTTTTATCAATGTCTAAAATGTAAAGAAAAATAAAAGCAAGAAATCAAAGGAAAGAAAAAGAGAGGGGGAAAGAAAATACAAGGTACAAGGGAAGAAAGAAAAAGGCGTTGACTTCTGACTCTTTATAGCACAGTACAAGCTGACAACATTACAACTTCAACTTTTTACTTTTACACATTAATATATAACTAGCCGTTTCTATAACAACAAATCTATCCTAATCAGGAAAAACAAATTTTAACGGGTTTTTTTTTTTCACCACAAGCACAAAATTGAGAAGTTACATCCCAATTAAAAACACCATAAATATATTCTTTTTCAATAGAACAATCTATTTAGCCATTACTGCTTTAGCTTCCTTGCTGTTGAAATATGTGTTTCGTGATGACAAACAACTTCAGGGCACGCATGCTAAAAGAGCATCTTAGGTAGCTATTAAGTTATATGCTGTTATCTATCTTAATTATAGCTCATAGACCTTACAATTAAATGAATACTGCAAATAAACATTGATTAAAACAGATTATTTACAAACGCAATAAACGTCATATGCCTGGCATCTATAAAAGATATTTTCTAGTTCATTTCTTAAGGGAGTTCATAGACCCAATTGGACTTACGTATCAAAATTACACCTCAAGAATTCATTCATTCATTCATTCGATTTATATAGCCATCTACTCACTCTCAATGACTGGGTGGCTTACAATCAATAAAAAAAATCCAATGTAAAAGGAATTAAAACAATAACTCCGCACCCCCTGCCGACAACACGTAATCACACAAGTCACTTGATGGCCTCCATCCCAATCTGGGTTTCTCAGGCCCGTTGACAAAACCAAGTCTTCAGGGCCTTGCAAAGTACGGGGATGATATTCCAAAGGGAACGGACCACCACAGAGAAGGTCCTTCTTCTGGTTCCTGCCAGAAAAGGACCCACAACATTTCCTGCCTTCCCACTCTAGATGTAACCGGGAAGAGACGGTCCCTTCGGATAACCAGATTTGATTTGATCTACAAACACTAACTAATTACTGGACAAACCAGCTTTTGAACATTACCATTTAGAAGAAGGGCAACACTGGGCAGTCTCTGTACTGGCCGGATGAGAAGTTCTGCCAAACTCTGGCGACCACATTCTGGCTTAGCTTGATTTATCTATTGCAAGAGAAGTTGTAGCATTATTTCTAGAAAGTAACCAATTTTTCTTTTTTTAAAAACAAAAACCAAAACAAAATAAAACTCTACAATGTCAGTGGCTCCCACTGAGGTTGTGGGTTTTTTTTTTTTTTTCAAAAAAATATAAGTTTGACATATTACATAGGTTGTTAATTGCTTATCTGGGAACCTTGCTGGAAGATATTTACTCAATTATTATGTAAAAATGATTAAATCGGTAGTTTGAAAGCCATGTCTTTCTTCACTGCCAATTTTATTTCTCATTCCCCATTAATTATTTGAGTAGTAAGGGCTCTCTTTTCTTACACTGTATTCAAAAGTCAAAAACAGAATGCCTAAATAAGCTCTCATCTATCCAGTGTTGTCAAGAACAAAGGAAGCAGAAAAGCTAAAAAAAAAAAAAAACCTGAGCCAGAGGTGCAGACCAATAGTAAGAGACCATTTTGAGTCTACACCAGTTCCATGAAAACAAGATGGGCAAAACTGCGCTTATAATCTAGCATGGAGCCAAATATTACTTGTTTAATGTCATTCTGGATATAAAAGGTTGAGAAATTAAGGTTTCTTTCCAGCTTAATAGCCTCAGTCTTCATCCGTTTTTAACCCCCCTCTGCACTGTACAGATACGAAAAGATGAGCTTTGCGGGACTTATTCTGCTGGTCCTGTTAAGTTGAGTCGTGTGAAAAATCACAGGAAAAAGTAAAAGTAAAAAGTAAAATGAAGACTCGGAGTGGAGCTAATTGTCTACTGATGACCAAGATCGCCTGAGGATAACTTGTGTGTTTACAAGTAGCAATTACATTAATACCAGTGAGACTGTAAGCTCCCGACAGAGAAAAATATTGTCTGCCTCCTTGTTCTTTGTATAAGTGCAAACAAGAAACTTTTGCCAATCTAGCTTACACCCTTTTCAAATGCATTAGGATCAGGTGCTATTTATATTTTACACAAAAGTAAAGTATATATATATAGTGTATTATTCCATCAACCTATTCTGGATTTCAAAGCTGCACCTTTCATCTATTACAGCGTCCGAGACGTTATTCTAACATATTTCTGCTTCCACGGTGCTCAAGCCTTAATTGCTTATTTCAGTTTCAAAAATTGCACCTTTCGGGAAACGGATCACTGCGTTAAGAAACCAGCAAATGAATACTTGCCTTTAAGAAAGCATGAAACCTGGGCTTCTGCTTTTCACACTTGGTAATGGTTTCCTTGCTCATTTCAAAGAAGTTCACAAAAGGAGGATATGTTTTCACCAAGTCTTTAGACTGAAAGAATCCCAAATTTTTATTTACAACATGCATGTGGTTGAAACATGAAAAGAACATCAGTGCTTCTTCGTAGCAAGCAGTTTCAAGTTATTCTGTTTGCTGAAGGAGTTGTATGCCAGTTGGTGAAGCTGACCTCTGCTGGTGTTAGTTCATTAAACCTGCTATTGTAACAAACACCTAAGCATACAATGTATTTGCAAAGCAAATGCGTAAATGCTTATACTTGCCCAAATACTAATAAAAGCATAGGGCTGTATTTGCATATTGCCCCTGCCAATAATACCTCTAAACTATTCTGTAGCCTACCCTAATGTAACATCCCAGATCCTTGCAGGTCAATAAACTTTCAATTCTCTTCATTTAAAACTTTTCTCTCCAAAGAAATATCTGCAACTGCGGAGTTATTATTTCACACTTGCAATCAAAGACCTTGCCTAAGAATCATTAGCAGACAGTCACAATCATGCTTCTGCGGGGAGTGATTTAACTCTACTGAACACAAGTTCAGGGTTCAATAAACTTAAAAGGATAAATAGGAGGGGTCTATGACAATTCGCCACCACCAACTTGCCTATGGCCATCTTACCACGGGACAAGAGTTACACTAATATCAAAGAAATGGTGGGATACAATCCTTAAAGAAAGGATGCAAAAGGAGGGACAGAATGAAACGTGAATGGCAAAAATTAAAATTATTCTTATTTATTTTAAATAAATAGAATGGTTAAATTGTCCCACAGAGAGTTGGCCATAAGTTGGCTGCAGCGAGTTGTCCTATTCCTATATAGGACTGTCCCCTGTCCAAACACTGCCTAATAACACTAATACAGAGAGCAGTGCTACACAGCACTCTCCCAATGTCTTCGGGACAAAAGGCTCCTTCACATGACCAAAGGGTAGAAGTGAAGGGATCACTTTACATACAAAATAAGAGCATTCATTCCTTATCGCCAAAAACAAAACTTACATATTTAAGTATAACATCCCCAATGCTTTGGTTTTCATTCCAGTTTATCATAAGGTCTTCCAAGTCTTCCTAAAATAAGAAAAGATGGCACTCTATTCATTTGCGATTGTTCACAGTTCTGAAAAAGCAAGCTACATTATTGTTTGAACTTCTAAATGAAGTTTCGCTCGATGTGATGCTTGGAAGCAGGAGAGGAGGGAAGGAGAGAGGTTAAGACAAAACTTTATTTTTAATATGTAATCAAATGAATGCCAGGGAGCTCCGTCAGTAAGGATTACTCCGTCAGTAACGACATCAGTAGGGATGTCATGAAATTACCAACACCACATAACGCTCCAAAACAAAATGTATGATTTAGAATCATTGGCTATTGGTGCTCAAGCAAATTGTCAAAATATTAGAAAGTGATTTATACAAGACTTGTATGCTGGAATGTTTTACGGGTAGGGGTAGGGCTGGAGAATCTCAGGTGCAAATAGGCTATAGATTGTGATTTTGGGCCAGTCACAATTTTTCAGCCTAATCCATGTCACAGAACTGCTGGTGCAGGAAGAAAGGAAGGAGACAAACTTAACAAAGTGTGATGACGCCAGGCCCACTTCCAATTCTGCTCCTTTCTTATTTACTAATGAAGCCATGAAGGAATGAATATTAAGGTTTTTTTTTTCCAGCGCAGCACAAGCAAGGCGTTTGAGCAAAATAATATTCACAATACAGACTGTTTTAAAATGGTACCACCTTTATCTTAATATGTACATCAAGGATATCTGGAATACTGCCAAATATTGTTTTGATTTCTTCTGGTGCAAGAATAGGACCTCCAAGCTGTCCTTCTTTTTCCAAAGGGACTTGAAAGACCTGAAGAAGAAAAAAGTAGATCAGCAATTTTATGAGAACCATCCGGCCAGTAAACGTTCCGTTCTGGATGAAGATGATAGTTCGGACTCTACCCTGAATTAAGATAAAAAGGGAATTCGCATTACCAAATTATACGTGGACTATGGTAGAATGAATGTATTTCCATACATGCACTGATGTTTTGTTTATGCTGGTGGGTCAGACAAAACTTGATAAATTATCTCTCCCAGCCCTGTGAATGTCTTTGCATCTCCCTCTTTCAGAAGAGACTGTCCTCTAAGTCATATGCTGGGCTTGTCCTTTAAAACACACGTGTAGTTTCCTCCCCTGTTAAAAATAAACCGCCAGCAAAAAATGGAGACATTCCATCCCCAGTATGGGGTTTAAGATTTAGGTATAGGAAACAGACAAGCCCAACATTGGGGCATCTTAAACTAAAACATTTGTATGCTGGACCAGTGGTTTCTTCAACCTCAGCATCTCTAAGAAAGGTGGACTTCAACTCCTAGGATTCCCCAGCCAGTTTTGCTTTGCTTTGAAGCCCACCCATCTCGAAGTTGCTGAGGTTGAGAAACACTCTTGCCATGCAGACCCCACACATTGGCTTCCATTCAAAAATGCTGCATGGCGGGAGGGGGGGAGGATGCTAAGATGAGCAAAATACTCAGGAAGCATTACCAAATCAGAGTACTCCACTCCTCTACTCACAATAGAATCCCTTATGCCACCAGACTTGAAATCTGGGCTTGGACAATCTGGAACTCCGCTGCCTGTGGTCCGATCTAAGCACAGTACACAAAATTGTCTGCTACAACGTCTTACCTATCAATGACTACTTCAGCTTCAACCACAATAATACAGGCAAACAATCTACACAAACTCAAGGTCAACCGCTCCAAACTCGATGGCAGAAAATAAAAACTTCAGCAACAGAGTGGTCAACGCCAGGAATGCTCTACCTGACTGCGTTGTCACAGCCTCAAACCCTCACAGCTTCAACTTCAAACTGCCTACTGTGGCCCTCACCCAATTCCTAAGAAGTCCGTAAAGGGGCGTGCATAAGCGCACCAGCGTGCCTACCGTCCTTGTCTCACTGTCCCCATTTATCTGTACTTATTTCCTTTGTTTATGTTTATGCTTGTACCTGCTATCTTGTACATGGTTGACAAAGAAATAAATTAAAAATAGAAATGAATAAACAACAGAAGCCACCAAAGGTACTATTTTGACAGTAAAGCAGACCTATTTTAGCAGCTGCCTCGATTAAGGTGTATGGGAAGGATGAGAGTGAGGGTGCTTCCTTCCAAAGCCATCCTGCCCACCTACCCCCAATTCATTCCAGAACAGGACAGGGTCAGAGAGGGAAATAAGGAAATTATCTTTCTCATCTTCCATAACATCTAAGACAGTGTTTCTCAACCATGGTGACTTTAAGATGTTTGGACTTCAAGTCCCAAAATTCCCCAGCCAGCTTTGGCTGGGGAATTCTGGGAGTTGAAGTCCAAACATCTTAAAGTCACCACGGTTGAAAAACACTGATCTACGAGGAGATATCTTAAAAGGTTAAATCATGGCAACTGGACCAAAGTTTATTAAAGGCAGACAGAAAGAAAATTGTTGGAAAGAACCAACTCTTGCCATACCGATCGCAAGGCAGGGGGACATTTCTCCGCAAAATGAAATATTTTTTTAAAAATAAACTTTGGTCCAGTTGCCCAGGTTTAAGTTTTTAAGATACTTTGGGAATCTTTTGGATTGGAACTTCATTTACACGATGTAAGAGGAGACTATTTGAATAGGCACAAGGGAATCATCCCTAACTGGTTTTCTGCAATATCAGCCTTAGCACAAGTCACTTAAAATATCAATTTAAGAAATAACGCAGGAAATGAAGCAACTTACCTGGATTATAGTGGTCAGGATATCTACATAATTGCTTTCTGTCTGATAGAGCTCCTTTGCAACCTGCCACCTAGCGGATTGCTTTGAAGGAAAGGGAGATGCGTTTTTGGATGGCTTTGCACAGGATTTGGGAGTTTCTGCAAAGGACGGAGAAATAATGATATGAGACTTTTTTTTTTAAAAGGCAGAAAATTTACTACGGAAGCTAGGAAACATTCTTAAAATAGAAAAGCCAAATTAACATATAACTGGGGCTGAGTACATACAGTGCAAGTTTAAAATGACTGCCCAAACAAAGCAGCAAAATTAACTGCAGAGGTCATCTTCAATATCATCAGGTGATTCTGTAGTTATGTCCACTACATTATCTCCGTGAAAATATAATTGCTATCGTATCAGCACCACCAGGGAAAACAACTAGAATATTCTGAACTTGTACAATTTGCTGGGAGAAGACTAATTGCTAGAAATTTTAGATACGATATGAACTCCAAATAGCATCTAAATAATGCTTACCTGCTAGCAATCCAAACTTGTAGTTGAAACTGACATTTGAATTTGATTCAGAATATTAGTCAGATCCAATTACCCAACTGTGATTGCCATCAGCAGGTGTTCCAGCATTAAAAAAAAAATATTGCTGTACTTATAGCCTTTTTTTGCTGGTTGTTCCTTTCACTTTCTGCATTTCATATAAGAATCCTAGGGCTTGAAGGGACCTTGGAGGTCTTCTAGCCCAACCCCTGGCTCAAAGCAGACAACATTATACCATCTTGGTCAAATGGTCGTCCAGTCTATTTTTGAAAACCTCCAGGGATGGAGCTCTCATAACCCTAAGAGGCAAATTATTGCATTGAATAATTGTTCTCTATCAGAAAATTTCTTTTTGCTTCTTTTTAATAAGTTTCCACCCATTATTTTTCTCCTGTCCTCTGGGACCTTAGAAAATAAGTCAATACCTGCTTCTTTGTGACAGCCCCCCCAAGTACTGGCAAACAACTATCCCTCCCCCCCCAATCCTACCTCTCGATAAGCTAGACATACCGAGTTCCCTCAACCATTTGTCATACTATTTAGCCTCCAGACCCCTTTAGCATCAAATGCTTGCGCTCCTTGGAAATGCTTATTTTTATATAAAACATTATCTCCAGGGAGAAAGCCGATTTGCAAGGGGATTGTCCAAATTGATCCAATGTTCATTTCAAAATTGTCCCTTTTGGTGCCAGAGTTGCACTTCAGTTCTGGATTTTAAGCCAACAGTCCTTTCTATCTAAAAAAAAAAACCACTTGTCAGTCAACCCACCATCACCTTGTGAAGTTCTCAGCATGCTTACAGCTGGCAGTTGTTGACACAAGGCATCTTTCAAAACCGGGATAGAATGAAGCCTGACATGATTTATTTTATGTTCCACTGGCAAAAGAAAATATTTTTGGAGATTCGTTGGAGGTGTTCCATTAACTACGCTTTCAGGTACATTACTGCTAGTCGCCTCGGCTGTCTGTCGCAGACTTTCTAATGAGTTTAGGTAACATTTACAAGAAAAGTTATCCAAAGAAATACAACTGGTCTTTCTGCAGGATCTCTTCCTCATCCGACTAAGTCTAAGGACATCAGGGGTGCCTTTCTGTCTATCTTTCTCCGGGCTGCTCAATCCTAGCCTCTTCCCTGCATAGTTTGAGAAGGAAAAAGGCCTGTTACTCATACTGGCGGAACGATCCAGTGATGTTTTATTTTCACGAGAAACATCAAAATATATAGAGAGAGTAGTTCGGCTATACCTCCGTTAGCCATGTTCGACTCCGGTGTATTAGAAATGTCCAGTAAAGATCCTATAGAAAGGGAATGTTCGGCCGATGGCCGTTTCCGAGGTGGGAAGGGAGACATGTCCGTTTCTCTGGTCAACTGAGCAAGGGTTTCTCTCAAACGTCGTCTCTTCCGGTTGCTGTTGGGAGTATTTAAAGAAAGGACCGAGGTCGAAGTCTTCAATTCGGGACTGTCTGGCTATAGTGAGAGGCAGACGTCCAGATTAGTAACTGTTTTCCTTTTACAGTCCAGGTTGTGTACAGACGACCATTTTTTGCCATTCAAAGTTATAGTACAGGTAAATCTTCGACTTACCACCACCACGACTCTGGCCAAAATTTCTGTGGAAACATTCGCTAAGTAGATTTTTGCCCCATTTTACCACCTTTCTCCCCGCAGTTGTTAAGCGACTCACTGCAATTGTTAAGTGACACGGCTGTTTGGTGAATCTGGCCTCCCCACTGACTTTGCTGGTCAGACGGTCGCAAAATTGATTTACACCACCCCCATGACACTGCACCTGTATGAATTGTGTTCAGGTGACTGAAAAGGTCGTGGAGTGTGAACAACGGTCATAACGTCACTTTTTTCAGTGGCGTTGCAACTCTGAACGGTCACTACATCAATGGTTGTAAGTCGAGGATCACCTGTATTGTTATTTTTTTCCCTTGCAAGTTTAACCTGGGAAACACATTTGAGAGATTCGATAAGAGATTCTGTCATCCAGGTCATGGTTGTCCCAAAGGTGGTTTTTCAAAGGCAACTGGAGTTTCTTGTTCTTTCTTTTGAAGACGTTTCACTTCTCATCCAAGAAACTCCTTCAGCTCTGACAGGATAGTGGGAATCAATCCTTCCATTCTCCACTATCCTGTCAGAGATGAAGAAGCTTCTTGGATGAGAAGAGAAACATCTTCAAAAGAAAAACAAGAAAGTCCAGTTGCCTCTTGAAAAACCACCTTTGGGGCACATTTGCGAGATATTTCAGCTTGATTTTGCCACTTGTTCCCCAAATTCTCCATTCCCTTGCGTACCTTTTCAAATAAGTACATCGATTCTCCCGCTCTGGCATCCATCTGTATGCTTCCCCAGAACCACTAGAGGGAGAAAAAGTATTTCCTGTCATTTATTCAAGCTGGTGCAACTATCTATCATTCCACAGTTAAGAATAGCGACTGCGCCTGGCTTACGTTACAAAAAAATTATAAAATCCAGAAAACATTATTAAACAAATGTGTTTAAGAATCGAGGAATGCTATTTTCAGACTGACCTCTTGCTTTACAACAAAAAGGCTCGGCGAGGACTCAAATGGAATATATTTTACTGTGTTTTCTTCAACTATAAGATGAGTACAGCGTTCATCACCAACAGGCAAATGCTGTCCTCCTGTGGATGAAAAATAATCAATCGCTTGTCATTTTCTAACTTCTTTGCCAATCTACTGAACTGTGCACAATAGGAAATAAAAAGAGATCAGTGGTAAAGACAATATCACAACATAGTCATGAAACCTCAAAGCTAAGGTTTGCTCAATGCAACTATTTAGAAAGGAAGTTACAAAAGTAATCTAAAGCTTATTGGTCTAAAGAAAGGTACATCCTCCAGTAAGGGTGTGAGGTTTGCTCTCTGTTTATAAACAATAGCTGTATGTAACAGTTGCAGCAGATAATAGCTGTCTAAAGCTGTATATAAACAGAGAGCAAACCCACTCTACCTTCTGACACTGAAGATGTTACCTAGTCTGGTAATGAAATTGCTTGCAAGCAAACAACCAAGTTCAGAGAGCATCAAGAACTCCAAAGACATACATGAAGTGGAATAGCCATATTACTACCAGATTTCTTACGATAGAAATCAACTGCTATACCAGGGGTGGGCAATTATGGCTCCTTCATGACTCGTGGACTTCAACTCCCAGAATTCCTGAGCCACCATGCTGGCTCAGGAATT
>JAEANM010005858.1:0-19147 GCA_017656035.1 Myanophis thanlyinensis
CTGAAGTCTGTTAAGCCCCATCCAGCTCCGCATGGCCTCCAGGCACCGGCCCATCACTTCAACAGCCTCATTGGGGTAGTTTGGGGTGGAGATGAACAGCTGAGTATCATCAGCATACTGATGGAAACTCACCCCAAAACCACGGATGATCTCACCCAGTGGCTTAATATGCTTCTGCATGGGTTTGGGGGTAGTATAGACAGCTTTGCGTTACCTCAGAATGATAATTTCAGAAACTGGTTGTTGTAGAAATTATTCCATAATATTCTTTAGCATGCTTTCTTGCTTCCTACTGCTTATAATAGGTGCCTAAAACTGTTCAAAATGGTGGGGGGACAAAATAATGTCACATTATGTATTTTATGAAAATCTTACTAAGTTCAGAGAGCATCAAGGACCCACAGTTTAATCCTGGGCTACATATATTCTCTTCTATTGAAAACCCTACTGTTTTAGTCAGACTAGAACTGTCATGTTCTAATTTCATGTCAGATCTCTCATACTATTAGTAGGATACCATGATTGGTGATATCAAAACTTTAAATATCAAGAAAAAACTAGTTTTAGTCTCTTTGTTGATTCCCAAACAAAGATCACTATCAGGATCATCAGTACACTTTTAACCATTATCCCCATCCTGGAGCCAGTTTAAAATGGTCAAGATAATTTGCTATTGACAATATTTCCAGAAATTCACCGTACCCAACCACAATACATGTGAAACTCGAAAAATTAGAATATCGTGCAAAAGTTCATTTATTTCAGTAATGTAACTTAAAAGGTGAAACTAATAATAATAATACTTTATTTACGGTCACAGACCAAAACACGCCATAATCATCTCAATTATGACAAATCATGGCTTGAACTATCTTCCTTTGCATGTAATGAGTCTATCTCATATATTAGTTTCACCTTTTAAGTTACGTTACTGAAATAAATGAACTTTTGCATGATATTCTAATTTTTTGAGTTTCATCTGTAGGTTAGAGATTCAGCTATAATTGTCCATTGAAAGATTGAGGGGAAGTTTCTTAAGAAGTCTTCTTTAAACTTTTCACCTTAAGGAGGAATTCTGCCCTTAAGTAAGGTGAGTCCCAAAGTAGATTCCTCAAAGAAGCAACACCTTTGATGTTGCCCTTTCAGCCAATGACTGTGTGCAAAGTTTCTCAGAGAACTGGCCTCAGGTACTTCTGAATTGGCAATGAGGACTCTGCTTCAAAGAACAGTGGATCACAGTATAAATAGTAGATGAACTTGGAGTGTGCATAGAAGCCCCGAGAAAAAATTACTGATGTAGCCTCTACTTTGTTTTACTAAATGTTCTCATGGGTCTGGAATAATAGGAAAAAAGGCTTATCCATAATTTGTCAGAAGAACCCATGTACGAAACAACAAAAGACAACAAGAGGCAGTAAACCTATGGATAGAGGGTTTTCCATAGTTTCCTCCCCACAGTTTAAAAGAGCTACCTATGTGATGCAACGTTTCTCTGTTCAGCACCAGAGTTTCCTACTCACCTATTCATTCCTCCCTCCCTCTCTTCTTCCCACTTATATATATCTTACATTTGCCTGTTGTCAAAATGAATTGAATTCTCATAAAATCAACTTAATATTAGGATGAGCTTGTAAATCTGTCAGCTTTGATGGTTCTCCATCTTGGTTTGCAAATATCAGATTTGCTTCAAAATCTTTTATTAGTCCATCCCCAAAAGCTAGGGCTAATACTTTACCTATTTAGTCCAAAAACTGTGATGTAACTTATTTCCAACTCTCTCACCCCTTCCCTGCTGAGTAAATGAGAAATTCTTCACCCAATGAATACTTTTCCATTTGCTTAATTTCAAAATTAGGTAAAAGGAATAACATTTTTATTGTTAGTGATAATATTTGTGATCATCAATATCTCTTGTCTCATTTTTTCCAGGGGTTAATGGCAAGCGGAAGGAATGTTTTAGTGCTGCATTTTGCACCTGAACAAATTAATAAAATAAAGCATCTCCAGGGTATTTCAAAATGTCTCTGAAAATACTTTATTAAAAGCAATATATCAAGTATTGTGATAGAAATGATTTAATTGCATCAGTTCAATGAGTTGTCTTTTTCCTTTTTTGAAAAGCCTTCCTTATATTAATAACTTTGAAACAAAGAACTAGATTTAATATTTCACAGCAATTTAATTTAGCACAAATATTGAGGGAAAGTTTGCTGAAATGAGTTTTGGTTTAAGTACTTTTTACGTTTTGCAATAAGGAGTGGTTTAAATTATTTGATTTGATTATAGCACCCCTTCTTCCCCATTGCAATTGGGTTTATACAGTAAATATCTATTCAACGAAAAAGCCATATTCAAGTTTATTAAAATGGCAAATTATTCATAGGTCATTACACCATATCCAAAAGGTTGGTGAAGATATAAAACATTCACAAGAATGGAAGCCAACAAGAAGAGCAAAATTTAAAATGCAGTATGATTTTTGTAGATACCATAGTTGTAATAGCTGAGTTAACAGCTTTGATATATCTTCTCCAATATGATATACCTGCTTAATTATTTCAATTTTTGTCCAAATCCCACTGACAAAAAAGCTAATAATCATTCCCTCATCACTGACACTTACATATACAAGATTTAGTCTTACAATATTGGACTTGTTTCCACAAGACAGAACAAACCCAGTATTTACCAAGCACATTGTTATTATTTATACCTTCTATAACCTTTCTCTATCGTACCCAGTATAAAAGTACTTCAGTTCTAATTACATAATTGATTCTCTTCATGCCATGGGAAAGTTGGCTGATGACATTCTTATTTTACAGATGAAAAACTAAGAATGTTTATACATAATTATAAAACTATTCGGGATCTGTAATCTAGTGACATAGATATCTTCCCATCCATTGATGATACAGCATTGGTTTTCAGTAGTGGAAGAAGGGAGATTATTTTTCCACATTTTTTTTTTTTTTTAGAAAACACATTTATCCTTCTGGAAGAGGCATTCTGTTTTATGCTATCACTTATAATGATGCTTCCAGAAATATATGAAAGAGATATTCCTTTTTTTTCTTAAACCAATTATACTAATGTAGGGTTGGGGTTTGGTTTTTTTTTGCAGTTTGGTATAATGAACTTGAGTTAGTGAGTAGTTCAGTTAAATACATATACTATATATTTACTTAAAATTAAGTATTCAGTGGAATGTATTTCTTGGTGATTGTTTTAAATTGTAACCTCAGCAGACTGGGAGAATCCTAATTTTAATTTAATCTAAAAGCTGTTTTAATTGAGAACAAGTGGACATTTACCTCCAAATGCTATCATCTGGAACAAACAGATTATCCCCCCCCCCCCCGCCGCCATTTTAGTTTGTCTGTAGTTAAGGAATAAAAGAGAAATATTTAGGTCTATTTAATATTTAAGTGTTTTCCTAAGGCTATAAAAACATCAAATTCAGTTCTGAATGGAATCTAGACTCAGACACCCACTAGGCAGTACCAAATTGGATCAGAATGGGCAATTTTGTGCTTATTATTTCAAATCTATAGAGCCTCATGATTAATTCTAATGAAATGATGAATGACTTTAATGAATGAAAGTAATACAAATACTTCTACAAAATTAGGAAAGGCAATTAGAAGGTCTCAGTAAATTATTTAGCCCTAAATACTATTTTTGATTGCAATGCAATGTACACATAATCATGATGAATTTAATAGAATTTGGTTTCAAATGCACATATTTAAATACATACTCCATAAAATCTGCTGTGAAAGAAATTGAGAAATTCCCATGTTTTAATCCCTGTACTTTCCAAAGAGTTTTGAAGACCTGTCCAATATATAAATACAGTAAGAAGGATTCTCAGAAGTAGAAATTTCTCAGCAGAAATATTATCTTTTATGGTTTTTTTATGGTTTTTCATGGAACCTGTTTGATAGTTCTTGACTTTTTTATTTTAGTGGATCAGAAGAAAACTTGTATCTATTCATGTCTAGGTTCATAACTCCCTGAAGGTAAGGATTCATTTACCGAATCAAGCCCCTCATCTTCACAGTACTGTTGTCCACTAGCAAAGGTACTGCTATGGATGGAATGAGTGTCTTCTATTTTTTTCCATCTTAGAATAAAAAGCTGTTAGGGTGTGATTATTATTATGTTATATATATATATTATGTTATGTTGTGCTTTATGATATATTTTATTTTATGCTTTGTATTTTGTATTATATTGCATTATATTATGTTATAATAATTTATGGTAGAAGATTACACAGTTTAGCATAGCATTCCAAATTCACTTCTATCTTAGAAATGATGTTTTTATGATACAAGTGAATTGTGAATTAAGACTGGTGATGATAATGATGTTGCCACATGTATCATTATCACAGAAACTATGTAAGTTACATTATTTGTGTCTGTTGTACAAGTACATAAAGTGTATGAGAACATTTCTTCCTTATATGGCCATGTGTTTTTTGTATTGTCCTTGTTAACCTGCTTCATATGTTTGGTATTTCTGCCTCATTATTTCCCCGTTTCCTCTCTACAGACAGATGACGTGGCAGAATATCCTTTTGTCTTTTGATCTTCCTCCCTTCTGAAATCACTCATAGAAGTGGTTGGATTATTGCACACCTTTTGCTCCACTTGCATCCTTTCATGTCAGAAAACCTGCCTGAAAGTTATGTAAGACTGGATTTCTAATAGGCCCAAGAGTAGATTCATTATTATTTTTTAGAACCACATTATAAGAAATTCAGCATTCTTACTGATCTCTTAGGGGAAGGTATTAAAGATTTTTAGCTAACTGTAAGATCAGCCTCTTCTCCATAATGCTGACCTGTAGAACTCCCTCACTCCAGCAGATGGGGAAAAGAACTTTGCGAAAGCAGGAATGTGCAAATAAACTACAATGCTGAAAGAGAGCTCAGGAGATGGGATACCCATAATGGAAGAAGGAAACAGGTCAGGTAATGCTTAGCCTTGCAATTACTTTAGAGATGTAAGGTGCTGAAGATTGTTCATTAACTACGGTTGTAAAAGAGCACATTTGCTGTGTCATTATTCTTTTGAACATTCATCTGACACTGACAGGCTTCTAAAAGGTTTATTAGAACTTGTTCTGATTCATTGGGAAATCCACTGTCTCTTTTGCACTGGAGTATTTTCTGCCTATCTCTTAAGGCAAGAGTGAGTCAGATTTATGCTTTTGTGTCCTGCTTCATATTTGCCATCCTGATTCAAAAATAGTCTGGTTTGAAAGTCCCCGTCCCCCCCCAAATTATTAACATGAAGGCTACTTGTGTACAGCTTTATATAGCTGTTTTGATCCTACCTCTTCCATTGCAGTCTTTCTATATTTTCCTGAAAGCATGTCTGAAGTAGAAACCCAAATGCATTCAACTAAACACACATGCTAGAGCTTATTTTGGTTTAATCATTTGAAATTTCTCCCAAATGAACTTTTCTGTCAATATGTTCTATTGGAAATGGGATTTCAGCATTTTAGAGGGAAAGACTTATGCTTTTCAGTGAGTTTCATTAATTTGTATGGTTTCTTTAAAAATATATTTATTTTACCTGAGTTGCATTGGAAATATTTTTAACCCTAAAAGCCAGTGAAGGAATATTTTAAATAGATAAATATATCTTGTACCCTCTCTCTGCATCTTTTAATTACAATTTCATCTAGATCAGGATTTCTATATTTATTGTTTTAGAGATATTTATATGTTACGATTTTAATGTTTTATGCTGTAAGATGCCCAGAGTAATTTCATTATAACGTGAACACCAAATAAATTTAATAAATAAGTAAAATATTGGGAATCATCACATCAAATCTTTGTTATTAAGCTACCTTTGCCTTCTCATGATAGAACTCAAGCTCATTTTGTTTGTTTCTCACACTCTATTCATTTGTTTCTCAAAAATTGTAATTTAAAAAAAAAATTCTGATGAAGCCCTTGCCTATTTGCATCAGCCAAAATTCAATATATTCAGCTATTCCCAACATAGAGAAGACCAGGTTGTATGTGTACCTGCCAAGTAGCTATTAAATCTGAAGAGCCTGTCATGAAAAATTAAAAAATGTGTAATCATAAATCAACTCCAGAAAAGTAGTTGCACTTGCAGGGATTAAAACAAATTTTCAACATGAAACTCAAACATGCTGTCTTGGTAAACTAATCTGACAGTTTTGTTTCCTCCCATGTTATTTAATTATTTTAATCCACATTATTCCTGTGTCATAGATGACAGAATCTGCATAACTTAGTACATTTGCTTACTTGAATAATTACTTATTTTTTACCTATTTTTAGTCAGTGATGTTGAACTACTCTGTTTTTATAGTTTCCTATATGACTAATTTCTTAATTTGTTAAAAAAATATTAAATTTATATGCTGCCCATCTTGCTATCAATTTTCTAAGCAATAATGTGTGCTGTGTTGCAATTTGCATCAGAATATCTATAAAGCTTGAATGAGAATTTTCTTTAGCCCATGTATGCCACTTAACCAAATGTATTTTCAGTATGTGGTTCCTCAATAGCAGCATTTTTCAAACTTGGCAATTTTAAGATGGGTAAACTTCAACTCCTAGAATTCCCCAGCCAACACTGGGAAATTTTGGGAGTTGAAGTCCACACATCTTAAAGTTGGCAAGTTTGAGAATTGCTGCTCTATAGCATGGTTGTCAAACTCGCGGCATCAAATTGTCACATGACATATTGCAATGTTTCTTTCCTTTGTGGAACTGGGGTAGACAGGGCCAGGACATGATGCATCTGGCCTGCGGGCCGCTAATTTGACACCCCTGCTCTATAGCAAAGAAGAAGCAATTTGATATGCAGATTCAGGTACAGATTTTCCACAAACCAAGAAACTAACCTAGTTTTAATTCTTAAATGTGTTTGCTTGCCATGCCCATTACAGATATACATTCAGTCTTAATTGTTCCACTTTTATTCTCATGGGAAGCACAGTAAATTTGAATGGTTGTGTCTGAATATTAAGAAGCAAAGTAGTCGCTGTAGGAGTGGAAAAACATTCAAAATGTTACATTAGCAATGGTATAATAACATTCTCAAGCTGTTCATTGGGATTTACATTGAATTTAAGGGTATAATTGTCTTGAACAATTCTTAAAAGTGTCTTATAATCTCATCATATTCCATCCCCAGGACAGTTCTGTAGGCTTTTCTCATCTCATTCACCATTTTGATACTTTCAGTCTTATGAAAACGATGCTCTCCCACTTTAATTATAGGGCTGGTTAAGAATGCATTCTGTTGTTTTCACCCTGTTACTAGTTTACACACTGCTTGTTTATAGCTTTCCAAAAACTCATTTTTAATAAGGTCAGATTTGCAATTTAAATTAATGTTAATATTTCTTGCAAACTTTAGAACAGTTTGTTTATGGAATGGCATGTAGATTCTATTAGAAATTTATGGGGTTTAGTTTTTTAAGGACACACTTTATTTCTTCTGTTTTCCAAAAGATATATCATAGGAAATAAACAGCTGTGCCTTTTCCTTTTTCCATTAAAAAACCCAAACCCCAGAACAATAGAAATGAAACAATTAAGCATTAAATTCAGAGTTTGAGTTGACAAAATAATTCTTACTGAGCCATCTCTTTATGCAAATTAGACATCTTTCTCTGTTGCATGTAGTCTGTGCTTAGGACAAGTTGATGAATTTTTGAACTAAATCAACAGATGTTTTGTGTGAATGAATTTTTTATTAATGTTATTTTGGCCTTTGCACATATTTCCTTTTGTTCATGGGAACCAATGTTCAAACATTGAATATTAAGTTTTCAAACCATTTTAGCCTATTAAAAACATTGCTTATTCTGTTGTTTGATATAATTGGAGACAGATTGTCTGAACCATATGTTATATTCTAGATAATCAATCCTGAATGACTAGAGGACCATATTTTATTACTTCATCTCCTTTAGGTGTTGCTTCATACTAGGTTCCTATAATACTAAACTTCTGCAGCCTTTGGAAAACACTTTCACTGAATCCTCCTTGATTTCAGTAGATACCAGCCAGTTTTGGGTAGCTGTATCTAATTTGTGTTTGTATATCCTGCAAAGCATTAAGAGTATATCCCTAAGGTGCTTTTTCAGGAGGCAACTGAACTTTCTTGGGTTTTTTTTTTGAAGACGTTTCACTTCTCATCCAAGCAGCTTCTTCAGCTCTGACTGGATAGAGGGGAATGTATTTATATTCCTTGAAGACATCTGGTCATTTGCATCCTTTTAGAGTGTCATTGAGGCACTTGGAGGTTTATTTGTGTCCTCATGGTCACTTGAGTAATGCAACTGGTTCCTGTAGTCTTCAATTTTTCTAGAAATCTGTTCATACTCCAATGCAATTTGATGAAAAGGCATGGATGAAAAGCAAAACATCTTCAAAGAAAAAAACAAGAAAGTCCAGTTGCCTCCCAAGAAAGCATCTTTGGGACAACCATGACATGGGTGATTGAGAATCTCCATAGACATTTAGCTATGCACACCCTTCAAATGGTGTGGGAGTATGACTGTATTTCCAGAAAAATTGCAGACTGCAGGAACCATTTGCATTACTCAAGTGACCCAGAGGACATAGATAAACCTCCAAGTGGCCTTGGACACTTCTCTAAAAGGATGCAAATGACTAGCTGTCTGCAAGGAATATAAATCCTTCCATTCTCCCCCATCCAGTCAGAGCTGAAGAAACTTCTTGGATGAGAAGTGAAACATCTTTAAAGAAATGAAAATTCAGAAAGTCCAGTTGCCTTCTGAAAAAGCACATTTGGGACAACCATGACCTGGATGACTGAGAATCTCCATAGACATTAAGCATATACTAGACCAGGAACATGGAGGGAAATTAATAAGCTGACTAACCAGGGCTAACGGTGCTGTTTGGAGTGCCAAGCTAGCAAAATAATGTAACAGGTTGCTCAGTTCACAACAGTGACCCCATCAAGATGAAATTGATAAGTGTCCAAGGTTGACAGGTATTGAAATGTGCCCTGGTACAGTACCAGCCAAACTCCCAGGGTGAGTTCAGTACTAATTTACTGTAAATCATGTACTATATATCTTTTGTTGTATTTTTTTCAAAAATGGCTGGTTTTTCCTTTAATGTCAAATGCAATCTCATAGAACATTTCTACTCAGTTCCTAACAAAATGGTTTGGAAATATTTATTCAGTTGATAACCTTTTGTAAGGTAGAGGTATAGGCATCCAGCCTTGAATTTAAGAAAGTGGGAGAAGAACAAGGGTCAGATCTGAAAGAATCACTGACAATTCAGTCCAGAGACTACACTGGGAATGAGTCAGGATTTGAGATACATCACAGATAGCTCTTTAGATGCCTATCAAATGAACCATTGGCTTAACCACCTAGAGATTTTTTTTAAAATTTGTAGACTTTGGTATTTTTTCCATAGTGTCCTAATTCTAACTTTATAAACAATCCGTAAACTTATAAATAATTTATAAGCAAATGTACCTATTATATAATGAAAAACAAACATGCCCTATTCATTTAGGGCAGAGTAAATATTTTGCTTGCCTAAACTCTCAGTTATAGTCCTTAGGTTATCTATTCCATTCCATTTTATTATTTTATTTTGTATTTTATTTTCGTGAAAGAGTGAAAGTTGTTTATTTTATTTATTTGAAATGGTGCTGCCAGGCTGCAAACATTTTGGTTTCAGGAACTAAGAAAATTGTATGAATGATTCTTTTATTTGTCATTATGAGTCTGTGATATAAGTTTTTATAAAAACTATTCTTTAGAAAGCTACCAAGGAAATCTTCTTGCAGCAGCTCTCACATTTCTTCTGTGTTGGAAGTGAGATATTCCTCTATTATTTATAGCAGTAAAGATGTTCCAGGCTTAGAGGTTAAATCAAGGAATGGCAAGGCAATTTTACTAATGAAAATTAGTTGCAGAAAGAATATTATAATTGGGACCTTCAAGTCAATAGTTCACTCTGGTTTACTTGAGACTTCTGTTGACTCCATTTGAAAGCCATCACTAGATAATTGAGCTATAAGTTATTAATATATATTGTCTTAATATATTTTGAAGGCATGTGTGTATAAGCGCACATATGCCATGCATGTTTTACACACATACACATAAGGAACTAAGTAGGAATGCATGTCAATCAGACTTTAAATAAATTTGTGGATTTGTAATATATTGTTACTTAAGTTACAATGTTAAGTTAAGTTACAATGAATGTATTGAATTTGGACAGATTTGCACTTATTTTTACACTACATCATAATTATGGGCATCAGCCACAATAGCACTAGAGAAAGTTAAGACTATTTCTTAATGATGGTAAAGGGACTCCAGCAGCAAGCAGAGATTTTGTCAAAATAATGAAATACATATCATAACATCAAAGATAAGCTCTTCCCTTTCCATGTGACATTATGGCATAAGTACAAAGCGGGCAGAGTTTACATCGTAATGTGATGCACATTTCATCATTTAATCTTCCTGTGGATGCCCATGGGTTGAGATGAAAATATTTCAGAATGATAATAACAATTGCATTAGGTGACGTTCCCCAATGTTCCAAATATTGGCTTCAATTTCCATTTACATATGGATGCAATGAGCTGGAAAAGTTAGCTTATTTCATTTAATAAATTACTCATATGTAAAATGATTCTGAATCAATTTTGGATGAGCTTTGGTTAACTGGATCTCTAGTTATACCATATTAATTAAACCCACTATTAGTTTTCTATGACTGATGCATGATGAATAAACAGCTTGCGCACAGGTGGCCAGTTAATTATTTTTATCTGTGTAACTTTACATTTGAATGCTTGCTTACTTTTAAAATCATTTTTCACCACACAAACATTTTTTTAAAAAAGCCTCTCTTATCTGGCAGCTATCTGTTTTCGTATAGTGCTGCCATAAAATGGAAATATTAAATCCATCTGAAAAAAATATGCTTTGAGAATAAATAACAATAGTTTTTGAATGCCTGCTGAGTTTTAGAGAGTGGAATCTTTCTATGGTCTCCATCAAACAAAATATTTCCCATTGAGATAAAATTGGAATAAATCAAAAGAACAGTTTTGCATTTTGTCTTTCTTTAGCTTTGATAGTGAACCTTAGTTCTGGTTTTCAAAGAATGTGTTAGTAAGCCTTTCTGACTGATTTTTAGGAAAATTCTGCACTTGTTTTTAAATTTCAAAAGCCATTTCTAATGGACTGTTGGCAATATTTATAATCAAAGCCTACCTTATATCCATCTCTGGCTTGTTCTCTAGCTCCTATAATCTCTGTGAACTGTCCCACAAAAACTTGTTCTGATGAGTTGTTGTTTTTCTTGGTATATTCAACTAGAGCTGATCCGTATAATTTTTTTTGTGACAGAAATACCCCTCCAACCATCTGTTTGGGGAGAGAAAGAAAGTTATTCTGGTTACTATCAAAACCCTCCCCACTTCAGAGACTTTCAGAAGAGAAATGGATTTTTTCAAGAGGAAAATAACATTCTGTAGTCATAGCAATAGCAATAAACTTATATACTGCTTCACAATGATTTACAGCTCTCTCTAAGCAGCTTTACAGAGCCAGTATATTGCTCCCAACAATCTGGATTCTCACTTTACTGACCTTGGAAGGATGGAAGGCTGAGTCAACCTTGAGCCAGTCAGTATCCAACCCCTGGCAGTGGAACGCAGTTAGCCTGCAATACTGCATTCTAATCGCTGAGCTACTAGTGAATATTATGGAGTGTTTTAAACTTCACTATGTTGTTCTTTGATCTGCAGTAATCTAAGTTGCAACACCAATCATCTTCAAACAGTCAATTCATGGTGCTTCTTGCACCTTGTGACATGTGAGAAACATTGCAGACTTCTAATATTATTTACAATGGTTACAAACAAACTTATCTCACCTTCCTCTTTAAAATTGTACTGCATTTTTCTATATTCCATATTTTTCTATATTCAACACTTTTAAACCAGCAAATCCTTTTGAAAGAGTATCAAGATGGGGGCCAATCTTACCTTCACAGAGATGATACCTCCACAAGGAGGAACCACACTGAAAAAGGCCCTTCTTTTTGGTCCAACTAAATTCAGAGGTGTCAAACTGGTGGCCTGCAGGCTGGATGTTTCACTTGTAGGCCATGCCCACCCCAGCTCCATGAAGGCAAAAAATATCACGATATGTTATGTGACATCAATGTGATGAGGCGAGTTTGATACCTGTGCACTAGATGAACCATCTTCATGGCTGCTTTACCCAAGAGCTCGTCAGTGGTGTATTTCTTGGCTGCTTGTTCCATTACGGTTGAAGATCTACCAGTTCAAAATCTTCATAGTTGATTTTAAACATGGCTCTTTTACTGTTGTCATCAGTTCAGTCTCTTTAAATTTTATTTATTTTTATATTTAATTTTTATTCCCATCTCTTCATTGTACTTCTTGACTTTCATTACTAGAAATCCTTTCCATTTTTGGCTGTAGTAGTGTCATCAACACAGCACAGGTTATTGATGTTTCCTCTTCCAATTATGAAAAAAAACCCATTCATGTTTTAAATAAGCTTCCCTTAATTTATATATCGATTCAGTATATAGACTAAATCAATAAGGAGAAAGAATTCAGCCTTTTTGCACCTCTTTCCAACCTAGTCCTGCATGTGAAGTTAAGGATATTGTATGATAGTTTACATAATCTTCCTTTTTTGGTATTGGAATGAACAGTGATTTTTTTTAATCTGTTGGTCACTGTTCCATTGTCCATGTTTACTGATATAGCTTGGTAAGAATCTTTATTGATTCTTCTTCAGTACTGTACTTCTTACTGTAGTTCAGTCAGTGTTCCATTAATTTCTGTAGACTTCTGACTTGGCTATTATTTCAGTCCTAATCTAACTTCATCTTGTAGGACTAAAGGGTCTTGTAAGTATGGAATATCCTCTGAAGTATCTTGGATATTGAAACTCTCCAGTACAGTAGTTTGATATATTCCTTCCATCTTACCTGGTTTCCTTTGAATTGGTTGCTGTCCATTGGCATACGTTAACATCAGTGGTGAAATCCAACTGGTTTTGCTATTGGTTCAGTGCACGTACACTATGAGCATGCACGCGCCAATCATGCTTTTGCATGTCTTCTAAACTGCTTGTTTTTGCTTACTGGAGGCAGCCTGGGTGATTGGGAAGGCTGTGGAGATGCGCAAAACAGCTGTTCTGCACAATTCAGGTGAGTAAAAAATAAATAAATAAATAAAGAGGTTATAGGACTGGAAAGAGCAGGGGTGGCTGGGAGGGCCCAAACATCATTGGGGTGGGTTGTCAGGGCCAAATGTCACCAGCCGAACCGGTGTTTTAATACACCAATTAAAGATTGGAACCTCTTTCTAAGTTCAGAAATCTTTTGGAAGACTTTCTTCTTTTTTCCATATCTATTCCCATCCTTAGTGTCTTTATACATGTTGTTGTAATGCTGCTTCTTGTCTCTTCCAGAAGCTCTGTGAAACTTAAGTTCCTTTCAGAGAAGGAAGTCAACACTAATACTCTCTCAGATATCACCTCAGTTTGTACTGTTCCTTCTTTAGCTTCCATAAATGCGAAGAAGCAGGGCAAACACCAATAACCTGAGAATATTGAACCTTGGCACAGTAAGTGTCTTGCTAGCAAGCTGCACAATGCTGACTCTGCCAACAAGCCTTGTGCTACACTATTGGTAACCACTGGGCAGGGAAAGCTTCAGCAGTGTGTGGAGAAGATTTAAACTGTTCAGGGATTGCCTTTGATTGCTGGAGGCATGTTAGGCATCTGGAATTGTGCTTTGTGTATTTCTATTCTTGACGCAAGCTTCATTTTGTCCTCAGTGTGATCCTGACTAAGCCTCTGGCTCACCCCTCTGTATTTTTTACTTATTGTGTGGTATTTGATCACGAACCTTCCGATTTGCTTTATTTGCTTCTCATCAGCCTCTAATAAACTATTGTGCGTATGTACATTCTTTCTCTTGTTTCCCCAACAACTTTTCTGTTTCCTCCCCCTGTCTGTCTGCTGGCAGACCCTCCCACGTAGCCCCAAGTCTTTTAGCCTTCTTTAAGGGTAGATTGTCCCACTTCCAATTAAAGCACTGAGCTACATCCATCCATGTTGGGACCTCTAAGAAGCCCAATGTTATTTTATTAAATAAAGATGTTACTGAAGATTGGGACTTTGATTTTCAATACCTCATGTATGTTGATTGTTTTCTTAATATTAGGTAAGGAACCTATTAGATGACACTGCTGTCATTTTGATGTCTATAGGCATCATGTCACCCACTTTTCTTTTTTATATGTGGCTGTATTACACTACTCAAGGACTAATAATGTGGCAGATAATGGCTTAGCATTTCTGGTCACCCGGAAAGTATCTATATTTGAGCAAGATTTGGTTTGCCTTTTTAGAGAGCATTTAAGTGCATTGTCTCACTTGTTTACCTGAATTACACTTCATTAATCTGTTGCCATCTGTTCAGGCCACAGAGTCTTGTGGACGATCTATCAATTAACCATGATGTTTTGTTCGCTTCAGAATCTGGCTGGGACTTTTGGCTGAATTTTAAAATTGTAATTTTAAATGTTTTATCTAGATTTCCATCAATTTTGGCAGTCTTATCAATCCAGATATATGTCAGTGAACATATGGCTTTTCCATTAAAAGTATACTGTGGGACTCACAAGAGGGCATTGTGGAGAATGAGAATTTTTGTCCACATGGCTATGTAGACAGAGCATTAAATCTTGCCTTTCTATTTGCTGGTTCCCCATAGGCCAGCACTATACTAATTATCTCTAAAATGATTGATGCTCACTTTTGCAGGTGGAATGTGTGTTATAATTTTTCATTCTTCGATTTATCTCCTTTTTAACAGCTGATTATTGCTTTGTGCAGGGGATTGTGAGAAGTGTTTCCAAAGGAAATGCTTTGATAAAAAAAATGAAAATGAAAATCTGTATGATGGAATGATTGTTTTGCTCCTTCTTTAACATACAAATTGAATTGGTTTCCATTGGTTTAATTGCTGGAGGCTTTTTAGAAATAAAATGAGATGACTGAAACATTCTCAACCATGGTGTTGGAATTAGTAATCTAAAAGTTAAAGAGACAACTGAGAGAAGAGCAATACGAGTAATAAGAAAGCTTTTGCTTATAGTCATTTGTCTGGAACAAATAGGTGATATTTTATAAAATGGTATTTATGCTTGCCCAGTGTACTGTCGGAAAATATACCCCCCCCACCTTCATATAAGGATCTTTTCCTAATTCCTTTCTTACTGCCACTGTTATATTAGATCCAGATCTTTTAAATTACTAACCATCCATCATGTATTATTCCTCTCCTACATCACTTCTGCCTCCAAAGGTGTAGAAAACTGTGACAGAGTATACTGTAATGTGCTTTGGTGACCTGGCCCCATAAGTGCACCAATTCCCTTCTGTAACGTGTTCAGTTCTGTGGCTGGAATGGATTGTTTTCTGGGTTTTTTTGCCGTCTTCTCTTCTCTTAAAAGATCTGACCTGTAATTCATTAGCTGGGCAGGCACCAGATGATATATCCCAGTAAAATTGACTACACTGTAGTGGTTTGGGGAAATTGCCCATTAAATGAAATGTAAGACTTTTGTTTTCTTCTGAAAGAACTTTCTTTTTTTGAACAAAAGAATCTCAGGTTCCACTAAGATAAATAATAACAAACATCTTTTATTAATGTTATACTAGAGTTTTTGTTAGTTCTAAAGCTAAAAAACAAGCACAGATTTTTCATGGGAATTTCAGCACTATTGTTATGATAGAAGTTGATGTCCAGATTCAACTTCATTTATCCGTGTCCAGTATAAAATTACTGCAATATCACATGGTAACTTACTTGTGTGAATTGAACCATCACAAAGGCAACTCTCATATCTTGCCACATAATCTCTGAATGCAGTCCTTTCCAGTGCAGTCAGTTTTCACATTGATAAAATACAGCAAAATTAAGTGATTATAAACAAGGCATGCATTTGGTTGTTGATGCATATTTGATTTTAGAAATATGTTTCTTCATTCAGTCCAGCATTTTGCAAGATTCAACCAACAAATTGGAAAAGGAAAAAGTTACCTCTTACAATGGGTGTCCCAAAGGTGCTTTTTAAAAAAGCAGCTGGATTTAGTTCTGATTAAAGAACAGAAGAAGCTTCTTGGATGAGAAATGAAATGTCTTCAGGGAAAACTAAGAAAGTTCAGTTGCCTTTTGAAAAAGCACCTTTGGGACAACCATGATCTGGATGATTGAGAATCTCCATAAACATCTTCCAACAGATGGACAACCCACATTATAAATGGCCTTCATAACATCCTAAGATCTGCTAAAATTTGGTGGCAAAGCAATTTTTAGTGGTGCGATTTTTCATTTTTTTTTTACTAGGATGGGAATGGAAATAAGAGGTCTCTAGGAGGTAGATCACTCTTATTTTCTACCCTTAGAATAGTCAGATTCCCCTAGTCAATGTTTGAAACCCAAAATTTGGCCATTTTTATATCTGCATTTCAGAGGTAAGATTTTGAGGCATTTAAAGGTTCACCTCCTTTCTGTTACTACTTTCAATTTCCCCTAATTTCCACAGAAAAATGAGGACTGGACAAAACCTCAGCTTTGTCCATTCTGATGATACCTTGAGAAGATATCCTGTGGCCCACCAGATTATTACAGAAATGAATCATAGTGATGGTTTGCCAATAAAATTTGCCCACCCCCAGGTTTAGAAGATTATTTCTGCTCACTAAATAAAACCAACTCTATTATAACCAGGCTAGATAGGGACCACTGTAATATTGTGCACAATTGGTAAATCTTAGAATCAGTTCATCTGTCATATTGGCTTGCTTTTTAGTTACAGACCTAAAATAGTAAATTTCATTTTTTTATTTCTTTCCTTGTTCTTAACCTTGTTTGGTGTCCCTGAAATGTCTACGTCGAAATAATTCTTTGAACAAAAACATGATAAAGTGATAATCAGTGTTTTAAATCTTTGGAAGTTAATCTAGCAGTGATAGCGGTGTTCTCAACACTCCAAATAATTAAGGTGCCAGTTTCCTCTACAAATGAAAGTTGTTATTTAATGAAATAAAGAATGATTCCAATTTAATTTATAATATTTTCACTGCTTTTAAATGTTTGTTAGCCTTCTAAATTAGAGCTCACTAAAAGTATGAAAAAGAAGAATGGTCTCGTTAAAATTTATAATTTGCCTCAGATCTTCTGCCTTATTATAAATATGCCCCCCCCTCTCTCTGTGTGTGTGTAATCATATTGCTTAAAATGGAACTTAAAGAAGGTCTATGGAGAAATGCATCTAAAATAAAAATAAATGGAACCAATAAATGGACCATCTTTCTGCCTTCAAATAATATTGCCATGTAATAAGCTTCATTATGAACAGTAGTTGGGAACTGGTGTTATAAGGCACTCCTCTTATGATTATCATCTGACAAGTGTGGGCAAATGCAAATTCTGGAAAAGGCAGATCCATTTGCAACAATATTTCCTCTTTCCTCTCCCCTTTAATGTACAGTAGACCCCAACACTACAAAACTCCTTCTGCAGGCCCTTGATTAGTGGAATTCCTGATTAGTGGGATATCAAGAATTTTAGTCCTGACACCATTTTTTAAGCATTTTTCTCTTGTATTTTTTTAAAATCACTATGTTGTTTGAGTTAGGTGCTCATATAAATATTCTAAATAATAGTAGCACATTGCAACAGATAATTCTAGATGTGATAAAGGCACAGAGTTCAGGTTCCATTAATCACATATAAAATTCTAGTTTTAAAACTAAGATTTTAATATCAATGTTTCTTAACTCTTTGATAAAAATCACAAGCTTGACAAAAAAAGCAATAAAAGCTTATTTATTGTTTCAGGGTCTCAGTTTCCAGGTGGAGTTGCAAGTGGTGCAGCCAGTGGTGAAATGCAGCCTGGTCACACCAGTTCTACTGAACCAGCAGCAGCAATGATGTTTGGCCCACCACCCACCCCATGAAGTTTGGGCCCACCACCCGCCTCTGCTCTTTTCTGTCCTTTATCCCCTTCATTTTTACTCACCTGAATTTCACAGACAGCTATTCTGTATGCTTCTGCAGCCTTCCCAATCACCCAGACAGCCTCATCAATACAATACATTTCCTTGTAAGGAAATACAAGCAAGTTAGAAGCCATGCAGTAGTGTGGTTGGCGTGCACACATGCAAAATGGTAGCAAAACTGGTTGGTGTGCACACATGCACCAAACTGGTAGCAAAACTGGTTGGATTCAACCACTGGGTGCAGTCCTTATCTACTGTTCAAGTGCACAGTAGCTTTGAGTCTAAGAGGATCCTCAAGGTATAGGTATGCTTTTTTGAGGGGTGCTTCCTGCCCTGCGTTATCAGGGCAGGAAGCAAAATGGCAAATTATATATGTGGACAAAAACCAGCCTGTCTTATTAGCACTCAATCTCAGTTTGCTTCTTTTCATCCGACCCCTTATGGCTTCCGGGTCATACCTCCTACTATATCCTCATCTTGAGTTGATATATAATTAAATACCATTAGAATATTGATGATACTAGACTCTAAATTGGTGAATGATTTCTTTCAGTGGCTTCAAGTGGTCATTAAAAAGCTTGGGAGAAAATAAAAATCATTGCAGCTCTCACTTACCTAGACAACTTTTTCCTCCCCACTAATGTCAATAAATGCAGCCCAGTTATGAAAGAGCAAGATCACTGTAAAGCAGTATTTCCCCGCTCCTAATCCTTAAAAGCAGCTTAAGAAGATAACACGGTCAATGGTATCAAAGGATGCTAAGAGATCCCAAAGGACCAGGAGTGGATACACTCAGCTCATGTCATGTCCCCAGATGAAACCATCCACTAGTGTGAAAAGTACAGTTTTTGCTCAATGCCTAGGTCTGAATTCTTACTGAACATGGTTTGTTTTTAGAAAGGAGAGACAGACTTGAATTGTGAACAAACAGTTCCTTTTATTAATCAGACAGACACTCCAGACCGACTGAACAAACAGGGAACCATTCAACTATTTATAGTATTTACAA
>JAEANM010005859.1:0-19144 GCA_017656035.1 Myanophis thanlyinensis
CAAGATACAACACTCAATGATAGTCATGGGGTACAAATAAGCAGTCAAATCATACTAGGAGACAATAATCAATATAAGTCGTAAGGAAAAATGGACACTGCCAAGCTTTTTAACTTTTTATATTACCAAGCTTTTAATCACTAAATTAGTTGGTTTCAATGATAAAAGTAAAAATTTCCCCTGTCCAGTCATACCTGACTCTAGGGGGTAATGCTCATCTCCATTTCTTAGCCAAGAGAGTCAGTGTTGTCCAAAGTCTTTTCCATGATCCTGTGGCCAACATGACTATATGTTGAGGATAACAGAATGCCATTACCTTCCCACTGAAGTGGTACCTATTTATCTACTTGCATTTGCATGCTTCTGAACTGCTAGATCAGTAAGAGCTGGGGCAAGTAACAGGAGCTCACCCATCATGCAGCACTAGGATCAGCCTACAAACCCAGCATCTTTAACCTCTGAACCATCATGTCCCTTGATTTCAATGGTATTGAGTTTAATTGTTCTTCTAATTTAATTGCATTATTTTTCTGTTTTACGTTTGTATTTTCAATTGTTAAAAGCACTGATGTTAACACAGCAAGATGGGATGTCAAATCAAATCAAATCAAATTTTATTTGTCACATAGACATAGTCATACATGGTACAATATGCAGTGAAATGTGTATGCGACCACCCGTGACCAAAGAGCAACAGAATAGGCTAGACAAGATAGGAGAATAAGTTAGGAATTAGGTAATTTATAGGGATTCCTGTTTTGTCCTGTTGAGTCCTGAGTGTTGTTATGGTTTATGGTTTAGAGTCTGTATTGCCTGTGGAAAGAAGCTTCTCCTTAGTCTCTCTGTGTTGGCTTTCAGGGAGCTTTCCTGACCGCATCATAGTAAACAGTCTGTTGTTGGGATGGCTGGGGTCCTTCACTATCTTCCTGGTCATAGTCCAAGATCATTTGTAGATGGAGTGCAGTTCAGGGAGCTTGGTACAGATGATGCGCTCAGCTGTGTGCACCACCCTCTGTAGAGCTCTCCTGTCCTGCATGGTGCTGTTCCCAAACCAGGTAGTGATGTTTCCTGTCAGGATGCTTTCTATTGTGCATGAGTAAAAGTTCCTAAGCACTTTGGAGGGAAGTCTGAAGTCTCTCAGACATCTGAGATGATAGAGACATTGCCGGGCATTTTTTACCACGATGTCGATCTGTCGGGTCCATGTCAGGTTCTGCGAGATGTGGATGCCGAGGTATCTGAAGCAGTCCACTCTCCCCACTGAGCTCTTGTTAATGATGTGGGTCTGGTATGTCTGTGCATGTCTGTGCGCTATACATGATGTGCTTGTATAAAGAACTGAATAGATTCATAAATAATGTGTAGAATTGCTAATTTAGGTTAAGAATGGATCAGACAAATAAATGAGTCTGTCCACATGTACTGATCCAAACAGTTTACATGGAACAATAATGTTCATAGGAAAAAGACTTGAGCTGAAAAATTACAGTAGCTGCTGGATACAAGTAGGGACAAGCAACTAGATAATGCCACTTTCCTACTGCGTGTACTGCCTATGATGAGGTTTGTTTGAATAATATATTTTTCTGACTTACTTTTTTGTAGAGTCAAACATGCCTGCAGGAACAGAAATGAACAAAAACAAAATAAAGATTTTGATTAAAATAAGTAATTATGGAAAGTTATGAAAGCAGGAGTATTTTTAAGTGCATGTAGTTGCCAAATGTTGCCTTATCCAGCTGTTCTATTAGAATGCAACCTATTTACAGTAGAGAATGTTGCACTTTAAAGAAATATGTTATGAAAATGATTTCAGAAGATGAAAAGAAGTTGGAAATATGCAATTTATTTTGGCTAATAAACACATTCATGCATGCATGCTTCTCATTATGAAAAAAACAGGATGGTCATTGCAAGAAAGTAAAATTGTAGCTTAGACATTTTCCACATGATGGCAGCAAAAACCCTTGAAAAAGTAAATATTACTATCCAAAACCACAGGTGGGGTTGTGTGGGAATAGAGCCAAGATGATCAGGCACCAAATGTTTTTGGCTGGAATTTTGAATGTCTCATATTTCTCCTAGTAAACCTCAGAACTCAGAGGTTGCATTCCAAGTACTTACCAAACATCTAATCCAGGCTAGAGAAGAATTTAACATTTTTTCAATGCACAGAATTATAGGCCTACACTATAGTGTAGTAGTGTAATGTAGTATGTGATTGTGTGACTGTATATGTATTTGGGAACGGAGAGCAAGAACATATTCAGCCTTAAAAACTAAAAAGCAACACATCTCCAGGAAAAAAAAAATCACTGCCCACAAATGAGACACAACAGCTTATCACCTAAAACCAGTTTACTAGCAGGACTTGCATAAGGTTTCTGTTTGTTTCCACTGGGCATTTGATCCGTTCTGTTTGGTTTCTTTGACAAGGCCAAATTAGTTTTGGAAAAAGAGTCTTGAGTTGGCCTGCAGCACTTCAAATAACCTTGTGCGTGAAAGCATTTAAAAAGAGAAGTGTATTTAAGGAATTCAGAGGCAGCTGTGTGACTAAAATTAAAATGTATCATGCTTCTTCTATTGTTTGGTTTGCTTCCTTTGGCAGACTCAAAGCCAGTCTTGAAAGCAAGTAGTTGAAGGGAGCAAAGTAATGAATTAGTAGAAATCCCAACTTTGATTTTTAGAATCTTGATAGGCCAACTGGATATTGGGAAAGGAATTGGAACAAGTACAGATTGCATTTTTCTGGTTACATCCAATTGCACACATCCATTTTCTCTATTAAAGGACTGCATTCTATATACGTAGTCTTCACTACAGACCTTTCAGCCCAGGGGAATGCAATTCATGCAATGAAGATAACTTTCTCCAACTTTTTCCATGTATGTTATATTTCAAACCTCCCCCACCCCCCCACCCCCCACCCCCCCAAAAAATCCTAGCTACTAGTTTGGAGTTATGCTAGCTAGGGAATTTGAGAGCTGAAGTTCAACAGGAGTAGAGAGCATCAGGCTGTCAGAAGATCCTTTGCTAGTATCTTAACTAGGATGAAGTCCAATCCTATAATGTTTATTGGGTTTCACTGAATTTGATGAGTTTCATGGTGCAGGAGGAAGGGGTCTAGATCAGAAAGCAGGAGCAGGTAGGAGTGCTATAGGGCTATGGAGAGATATGTAACAGGATAACAACTACCATATTCATGACCTTGCAACAATACATCATACATACCTTATAAAATCCTAAAAGAAGTATTAAACAGACACTTCTTTTGCAAAAGAAAACCAAAGGAGAGATTTAGTCTGGGATTTGCTGACACTAATCATTTATTGGACATTGTAAATGTCTATCAATGTAATGTGACTCTGAGAATTATTAGCATTTTTTTTTGTTCAGTCACAAGATCTTCCACTATGTTGATCTTTCTGTCATTAGGCCATAACATCAGCTTCTGTAGTGATTCAAATGCTTTATTTTAGTATAGTATTTATTCCACAGACAGACAATAATGAAGATGTCTAAACCTGAAATTTGGCTTTGTTGAAGAAATATATTAAGAACAATTCTTGTGTCTCACAGAGTGATGAAATTCGGCATTTCTCATTTTAAATAGAGAAGCAAAACAAAATATGCAAATTACTGATTGTTTGCATAGCAAACTTGAAGCGCTTTGTTTATTATTAAGAGATTTAGCCCAGATGACGTACACTAGAAGCTATGAAACAGTGAAGGAAAGGGGGGGGGGAGAGAAAGGAAGAGTCTTAGATAAAGTAGCTAGAATTAAATCCCATCTCAATACTGCAGTTTTAAGCACGCCCCTATATAGCAAGCTTCACTGAACTCAATAGAATTCACTTCCAGTAAACAACATGCATATAGTCGAGCTATTACATTGCATTTCTGTACATAGTTCCTGGCTCTTGATATCATATCAGTCATATATGGACTCAGTTTTATTTTGGTTCAGATTTCTGATAAAAAAATCATTGATCTCTTCCCTGGTAGGCTCCTGCTTGGGAGAGAATGTAAAAAGAACAAAAACAAGATGGAGGGAAAGATGGAAGGAATCCTCATGCCTACACACTTTGGCTGTGGTTCCCCCATCTCTTCCTGTTACTCATCTGACAGAAAAAAATTGCCATGTATGCTAGAAAATAAGACTCACAAGTCTTTTCATTGTTTTTTTATGGCTGGATTCAAGGGCTCTTTTGGCAGCAGAAACATAGCCGTGTTTGAGTTATGCATTACCCTGGGATTGGTCTCGTTCACAGATACAAGTAGAGCAGGACAGCAAGGACAGCAGAAGGAAAGGGGGGAAAGAACTTGCAACAGGAGAGGCAATGGGAGTAGCAGAAAGAAGAGGCAAAGGAAAAGATGAGGGGATATTTGGAGTACAGTTTGCAGCTTTATTCTATTTTTTTCCAGTTATATGAACACAGATGTTTGATCAGGGTCATCATCCATGGGAAGGATGCTAAGATGGCAGCCACAATAAGGTCATAAAAAATAAGTGGGGCTTTGATTATAGGGTTGTAGTCACCACCTTTGAATTTTTAAAAATGTATTTAATTACTAGATTTCTGCCCCACTCATCTAATTGATATAGTGCCACTTTTGTAGACACAGATACTCCTGAAGCTGGACGGCATAATATTATGGAGGTACTATAGTGGTATGGATATAAAATATTGCCCCATATTTGCAAAAAATATGCTTTAAGAGTAAAAAGGAAGAAGGTGTATTTTTCAGGTGATAAAGCTATGATTCACAAGAGGTGAAATTATTTTGGGTTCCGTGAAGTTGAATGCACAATTTATATGACAAAGAGAAGGAACATAACAGCTAAACAAAGATCAAGCCCCTTGCAATGATGAGTCTCGGTGGTGGCAGATTAAAAACTGGCATTTCATCTTCAAAATGTCAGTACTGTGAACAGTGTGGTTTTACTAACAGGTGCACTGCACAGTCTGCTCAGGTAATATATATAATCCTTATTAAGTTTTGAAAGAATTGTTGTCAAGTGGTTACTAATTCATGTGCAAAAAAAAAAAATCCTGTTGCCATGTACCTGTTTATAGTAGGTTTTCTGAATTTGTCTGTAGTGTGGAACTTTTTGAATATGTTGCTAGAATATACAGCCAGCAAGACCATGATTAAGAATTCTCAACCTTGGAATCCATTGTACTCATCTTTGTCTGGATTTCCCTTTGCAGAAAGCATATCTCTTTAGAGTTTATAGTAAATGTTTACAATCATTTATACTTCATAGTAGATGTCTACAAGCCAGTCTAGTGAAAGCACATAATTGTTTATGGAACAGTATTAGTTTCACAGTCTGAAGTCAGTGTCAAGAGACCAGAGTAAGCCATGACCTCGGTGCAACTAAGCATGTCTGAACTGAAGATTGAAATACTTAATGCATTGGAATGGAAGATAATGGCCCAAAGGAGCTCAGCACTAGCAGCTTTAATTCCTCACATTTTAACACTATGTTCAGTTAGTATTTTGAATGAATGCTGTAATTAGATGCAACTGGTTCCTGCATAGATATCAGATATCTCATGGTCTCCAGAAATCAGGTAGGATGAGGATAACTTCATGCCATCTGTTTTTGTTCTGAAGAATCATAGGAAGCTGCTGATTTACTCTAGTTCAAACTATTTGGATATGTAGCCTGATATTAATTAGTTTGTGAGTAGCTCTCTAGGATACTTCTGATCACTTGATCCTTTTCTTTTTAATGGGACATGTTGAACTTAAAACCTTTCATCTGCAGAGCATGGATTTTCTCTTCAAGTTATAGTTCCTTGTAGAATTTTGTTTTGTGTTCCTGCAGCGGGAATGGACTTGAAAGATAGGAGAAAGTGTTGTTACCAAGGCAATGGTCAAGAGAAAAGCAGTACATGGCATTGGTTTCCTAATCTTGTATACCTGGAAAGATTGACAATCCAAAACTCTTAATTTATTGTCTACAAATTTATTGCTGGATTATATGGGGCACAGAACACTAAATGCTGAGAGAGAAGGGGCACTTTTACTCATACTTCCAATTATAAAGGGCTAGTGTTCACATATGTGTACGTGTTTACAGAAATAGACAAAGAATTTAAAGGGTGAAACTAAACAATTGTGTCATATGTATTCAACATTCAAACAAAGTCCACAAAAAAATCAATGCACAAGCAAATATTATTGACACAATGTATGGCTCATTAATAGAACCATCCAAGAAGCTGTTAGCTATTTTTGGATTATAGATTTAGTGGTCTTAAATCACTCCATGTCCTTTAGGTAGGATTTTGTTTATTTCAAAAGTGCTAAATTACCCCAATTCCATTTTGGGTTTGTTCTGACGATTCTATTGGACTTCTGTCCCAAAATTCTATGACTTCATCATCAAATACAATCTGTTTTAAGTTCTTGCATTTGGATGCTTAGATACAACCTGTATTACTTGGTTATTCTGCTGTGCCTTATTATTACTGCTGAGAATGTTGCTAAGAGAAGAAATTATCCATTTTCTCTGAAGTGAGATTTCCTATCAAGAAAGCCAATGATGTGACATCTTTATTTTCTTACTTACTGCTCACATCAGCTAAAAATTGCATTAAAGGCTTGAATATCCTTTCAGCCCCCATTATGCTCAAAGCCTGAATCTAGCATCCTTAACAAAATATTGTACAGTAGAAAGCAAAACAGTGGCCACTTTCACTACCATTATTGCTAACACACACAGACAGACACAGAGTATTAATGAAAAAGAACATTCTCAGAAGGAATTTATCTGAGCAATTTTTACTTGAGAATTTTGGCCCAATCAGTGATTCACATACTGTATATACCATCCAAAGATTATATAACTATAGTATTATAACCCACTGGACTGTCATAATAATTATACAGCATGGAGTTGGGCTACATTTTATTTGTATTAGTTTTTTCTTCTCTTTCTTGAGATATGCTGCTTTTCCATCAGAGGCCCAAATAGTATTATTTCAGTTTCAAGCTGTACCAGGCTGAGTGGTTGCATCTGGTTCCATACAAGCTGATTTAAACTGAGGAGGTGACTCTTGATGTGCATCTCTTTATTCCTACATGCCCTCCTCTATCAGTAAAATGATACATTTATTTCTTTGCAAATTTATTTAAATCCTGTTTTCCATTCATATTCACAATTTTATTCTGCTAAGGGAGATTTGTTGCTTTAACTTTTCCACTTGGAGATGACATTAAAAGCTACTCTACCTCTCTGTCTGCAGAGTGAGAACATTTCATTTGTATGCTATGTAAGTAAGCGAAGAGGCTGTCTCTATGCAACAGCTCCCTACCCATCTCTCTGGTTTATATATCTCAGGCAGGAGCGAGAAACACAAAGATTCCATTACATTAAAAAAACAAAAGCTGATACCATAAGTAGCAATGGACATTTTATCCAAGCTGTAAAGTTCAGATTTATAAAACCATTTGTATAAACCGAGTTTCTAAATACATATATCAAAAGGCAAACATTAGTAAAGAACTCAGCAGGGGGAAAAAACCTCATTGCACTAATTACCTGTTGAATTTATTATTCCTCAAACAAAAATCCACCAGCAGCTTCTGACCTTTATTTGAAAAGATTTTGGCAAAGCTCAGAATAAAAACAACAACAACCTCTTATTGTTCTCTTGCTTTGTCTTTGAATAAAAGACTTCTTGGCAAGGTCAGAGAAGTATAAATGTACTGTGTGTCCTCATTTAGAAAGGAGAACATAACCATTGTTTTCCTTGAATTTGCAAACTGCACAACTAAATTACATTTTATGGTAGACTTTTCTGCTAAACTGGGATGCAGATGTGCATATGTTGTTATTCTCATTATAACTTTTTTTTTGCAAAGATAAAGTTTTATTTCCCAGTGAAATATGATCACTGAGATATCAGCTGAAAATAATCTGTAACATTTTAAAGACTAGCACACTTCTCATACAAGCTTAGATCCCTATGTCTCACAGATGCATATGAAATAATGCATTTTGTTAAGTCTTTTAACGTGCTACAAAGTGTCCAATGCAGCCATTACTTTAGGAAGTATAAGATATTGCTTAAATTTATATCTAATTCTGTCCATAATTTTGGAATATTTTAAGATAGTTTCTAAATTCCCAAGATTCAAAATAGAATCTAATTAAAATACTGAGGTATAAATCATTGCTCTTATATATTAAATATCACAGACCTATTACATAGCATTGCTACAAAATTTAAGTTGCCATTGTCTTTAAAAGTAAGATATAAAATAACCTCTCTCTCTCTCTCTACCAGTAGTTTATACTGTATAATGTTTTGGTTTGAAACTCAAACTCAGACCTGTTTTATATGTAATATTTTACTTATGAGCCTTTATTTATGTTCTGAAAAATAGTATTGAACAGTTGATTTTAATTTATAACAAACTATCATTTGTGATGATATTCCTGAATTGAGGATAGTCATCAAACGGATTAATTAAATATCACGTGACATAAAAGTAAAGTTGCTTGTTCATTAATCAATGATAATCCAGAATTACAATTTAAATTATTTGTTAAGATTCTTGCATGCAGAGAAATGATTGGCTACATAAACGCAGGCAGTAATGCAGTAATTCTGTCAAAAGAGATGATACAATAAACTTCTGTGGATATAAAACTTCAGAAACCAGAGCTGGGATTTGATAGAAATAAAACAACTGACTACTTACAAAATAGATTTGTAACAGTGCCCTTTCCTAAATGTTCAGTTTGTTAAACTTCAATATTTACTAAAAAGAAATGTACTGAGATAAAATAATATTGATTGCTGCCATGTTCATTCTTTTGATTCATGAATAACAATTGTAAATGCATTTAGCCTCTGTGTGTATGTATGTGTGAAATAATTTTATTTGCTACAGGATTGCAATATTTATTGTAACTGATTACATTTGACCAAAAATAAATAAACAAGAGGGTACAAGTGAGGAATCTTCTGAAACAAAAACAAGATATGTATGTTTTTAAAAAATCAAGAAACTAACAGATGGGTCTCAAATAAAATCTGTAAGTGTGTCAGAAATAGTGATTCTAAACATAGCAAATACAATTCAGTGTTTGCTTCATAAATATTAGAGAACTATAAACCACTGCCCAACTTCCCTTTTAGGGGGAGGATTATGGAAAATCTGATGGCTCTTCAGATAAGAGAAGTGGTTTATCTGGATTCTTTTCAGTTTGGATTCTGACCATAGGGCAGAAACTGTCTTAGTCACACTGCTGGATAATGCGACCTGAATGAGAGAGGAAATATGCTCTTCCTATATCATTGAATGTGGTGTCTGTCTGGGTCACCTGCATGGGTTGGGAATCCACAGCACTGTTTTACAGTGGTTCCACTTCTTAGATAATTTCAATTGGTGCAGAGAGGGAGAAGGTCTGCTTGTTGGTCATTCAATATATGGTGTTATAAGGTTCTCCTATATGTCTCTTGCTGTTTAACATTTATATCACATTACATCGTATGGGAGCATCATTTATAGGTTTGTGTTTTGTTGGCACATATCTTGGCTTTTGAAATCTCAGTACAAGTTCAACATAACATTTGATATTCTATATTCCTAGGTATGTTTCACAGTTGAGTACAACTGCAGCATAAATCTAGACTGATCATTCTTGCAAGTCAGTGGACTCACCATGGGCAAATGGCATCTCCAAAGTTCAATGCTCTGCAAAGATCCACTCCCCAGAATAAATCTTTGATGTCTGTAGCCGGACATTATGCTGAAATGTCTCTGTTGGTTTATTCTAGGTGGGTTTTTTTTCTTATTCATTACAATATATTTCAAAAGTCAAATGTAAATATAAGAAAAAGTCTGTTCAACAGACAGTGAAAATGAAGACATGCCAATTGATAACTTGATGGCAGAAGAAAATGGGATGTAAATAAAATAAAAGATTGCTTTATAAAACATGTGAGGAAAGAATGTTTGGGAAAATATCACAGAAAGCAGAAGCAACCAGGTAAGTAGTGAGAAATAAAACTATCTATCTAAAGTCAACTTTGATTAGATCAACTGAGGGTTAAAAAATAGTGCAAGCTCCCCTATTTCCATGAGCAATTCAAAATGATCAAATAATCCTAATAGTCTCTTTGTAGTTGCTGTCCTCATGTCCTGCTTACACCCAATCCCTTCCCCAAACCTCCATCTCTGTTTTGGAAAAGGGGATATTGGCCTCTGTAGGTTTTTGGTTTGACGCAGAAAACACTTCCTTTCTTCAGGGAATGCACTTGCTGGAACTGCTTCTTTTCTACAGTAAGAAAAACAAAATGAGGTTATAAAGCACAATAGATTCATCTTCCTGTGTGCATAGTTCACCCTTCTCTTAAATCAATATACATAATGGCAGATTGCATGCAATCCATGCAGCTCCTAATTTACTTCCTGAGTTAGTTAATGTTTTAGAAACACCCTGGATGTTGAAGTTTTGCTGATGATTTCAGATAGGGTCCCTGCCTTTTTCATACTACTTAATTGCTGCTTGTATGATAGACATCAACAAAAGCAAGCACATGGATGAGAAGAAATCCATTATTACTTTTTAATGTTTCTTATATACAAGGCTGTCTCTTCTTAACACTTCATGGTTATCATGGGCCATTTGTTAATGTATTTATTCTAAAAAGCTTTATCTCCCTCTTCATTTGAATGACCCTAAACACCGCAAGTAAACAGTAGTTAATGGAATTTATGATGAATGGGTAGTAGAACTGTCAATCAAAACAGAGTAATGTACCTTCTCCCCAGTTCATATTCTGGAAGGAGGAGGAAATTGAGAAAAAGTGGATTTGAGAAATGTGGCTGGATGGGTCTGGCAGAAAGAAAGAAAGCCTTTATCTCTCAGAATCAGTGGTGGGCTGCTGCCTGGTTGCACCGGTTCTATCAAATTGGTAGTTCCAACAATCAGTTGGCCCTGCCCACCTGTCCTCACCCTATCTTGTCCTACATCCCCTTCTTTTTTTTCTTTCTTGCTCACCTGAATCCCACAGCATAGCTATTTTCCCCCTCTCTGTAGTTCCTACTCACTGGGGCTGCTTTAGGTAAGCTAAATTGCTGTAGTTTAGAAGCCACGCATGTGCGTGCAAAGCACACACTCACGGAACTGGTTGTTAAACCGGTTGCAGCCCACCACTGCTCAGAAATACAGGTTTATGAGTATATATTTAGTACAAGAGAGCTCAAGGATTAACAGGCTATAAATACCTTGCAATATTAAGGGAACTTGTTTACGGGAACACATTTTAAATTATTGAATAAAAGCCAGTATGTTTCCTTATTTAAAAGTGAACAAAATGACTGTGGTACTCTGTATCTTGCACCCAGTCACATTTCATGTACATCAGGGGAGTGGAGTTATGGGCATTTTATGACTTGTGAACTTCAACTCCCAGAGTTCCTGACACAGCCATGGTTCCCCACCTCTGGTGTACATACAGTAAAGACCCAAAGGGGAAAAAAATTCCAAACCAGAAAAGGGGTTTGGAGTCTTGAAATTATGCTTTAATTTTGAAGGAAAAAAAGATAATAAGAAAATGGTGCCTTCAAAAGAGAAGGTAAGCAACACATATTGGTACATCCCAAAATGACAGTGTAACACTCTGAATACAACTCAATAGATTTTTTTGTCATGCAACTGATAGATGGGACCAGAGGATGCATTCCTTTTGCTCTCCAGGACAAACTAAGCACTCTTTCTATCCAGAAAAACAGAAACAAACATCTTGCAATTGCTCTTCTTTTCAAATGGATAGTTTTATTTATTTGTATTCTCCCTCCACAAAAGATTCTAGGTGGCTTGCACCCATAAGACATTGAAACCATACAGTGAAACAACCTCTGTAAATAACATAACAACCGGTTTGATCAATCACCATCCAAATGCCACTGCCTCACATAACAGGAGCAGAATAATTACTGCCTTGTTGAGGGGAATATATTGATCTTGGGGAAGGCAAGCTGTTCCACAGCCGAGAAGCTCTCCATCTGAATGCCATCCCATTTATAACCTGTGGTAGACCATAAGAAATGGTCCTAGAAGAAGTGAAGACACAAATTTAAAGGTCTTTAGGAGCATCCAGCATCTTAAACTGGGCCATGGAAACCCTCCAATTCCCTGGCCAGGACAATAATGATGAAGGATCCTTGGTGCTCTCTGAGCTCGTTTGTTTTCTTGCAGCTGTTTCATTACCCATACTATAGGTAACATCATCAACACTGATGATGTTACCTAGTTTGGGTAATGAACAGCTGCAAGAAAACAAGCAAGCTCAGAGAGCACCAAGGAGCCCTCATTTCAACCCTGAGCTTAAAATATTCTCCTTCATTAGTAAAACAATGATGGTTGGGCAGGGGAACTCATAGCCCAAAAAAGTGTGGAAGACATCTGGTTGGAAAAAGTTGTCATAATACTGAAAAGCAACAGGTTAGGAAACAATGTTGATAAAATTAGTGGAAGTCAGGCTGAGGTCTATGAGTTTTTTTTCCTTTCCCCTCCCCAACAATAATGTAAATATTCATGAGCAATTTCTAATGGATGCTGAATACAACTTGACTTGCTTACTCTACCTCTAAAAAGATTTTCTTGATATAAAGGAATTTTATTTTCAGAATTTTGTCGTTGCCTTTATGAGCCCTCTTTCAGGTACAGACAGCTCACATTTCCAGAAGAACAGGCTTCATTGTGGTTCAAAGTTACAATGGCACTGAAAAGAGTGACTTACAACCTGTCCTCACACTTATGACTATCATAGTACCCTCTGGGCATGTGATCAAACTTTAGGTACTTGGTGACTGGCAGGTATTTATGATGGTTCACATGATCATCAATTGAGAACTTCCCAGTCGGCTTCCAACAAGCAAAGTCAGTGAGGAAGCTGAATTCACGTAACACCCATATCATTAACACCTATGACAAAAAAGGTCATAAAATCCGATACTATACTTAGGATTGCTTGCTTGCCTTGCTTAGCAATGGAAATTCTGGTTGTAAGAATTTCAGGTTGACATTTCAAACAAACGTAATGGTTAGAATTCTTGTGTTGTCATATTAAGTTTTTTCTTAATTGGCTTTACTAATTAATTGCTCAGGGGCACTTATTTGCTTTATGTTTGTTTTCATACCTGCACATCTAGCAGTGTCAACAGTAATAGACTATATAAAATAATGGTGTATATAACGTAACTTCCTAGAGCCCTTAATAAATGCCACTGCCTCTGGTCACCAATAATAGGGGACTAGAGCTGGATTATGACTGAAATATGCAATGTGCACTAATTTTAAAAAGACACATGACAGTGGGAGAAAATAAAACATTATTTCTAATTGGTCAAAGTGTGCTTCAAAATGTCTTTTTGCTTGTTAGTATGATGACTTTCTTTTAACAAATGAAGGTCCTTGTTCTATTCACACAAAATTCAAAGGTAACAGGCAGCCGAATGAACAAGATAAGGATATGAATAAGCTCCAAATTTCTCGGAACAGATTTCAGGAACAATTTTCCAGAATATGTAAAAAATATGATCTTAGGCATCTTGCTCCTAATTTTATTTATTTTTTATTATTCCAATGGTTTCCTTTTTCCATATATATTGTATCTTTCATCTAGAGTTCTTCATTAGGCTAGTATGTGACATGCCTCCATAGGGTGTTTTCCCTTATTAAGCCTATGTGGTAACAGCAAAGTAATCTAGAAATATGTTTCAAATTGCATATCACTACAGTAGGAGGCACACACTTCAGCTTGAAAAAATTGTTTTTATAGGGCTTGTCTGTACTACTTTCTATGGCTGATATTTTAATATAGCAGGAATTTAATAGTATTATGTAAAATTATTTCCTTCTATTCTGCTTAGAAACAGGGTAAAAGCAAGAGATATTCTCTATCCTACAATCTAAATCCATATTTTATGACATACATTTTATCCTTAGTCATTTTATCCTTAGTAAATCCATATTTTATGACATACATTTTACCCTTAGGCTTGAATACAGGTAGTCCTCGAGTTACAAATGTAATGGAGCCTGCCCATTCCATTCATAACCCAAGGGTTCATGGGAGTGAATCTCGTGCCTTGAACAAGATCACTCCCTCCTTTTGCCCACACATTTGCTAATTGAACGCGAGATTTATTAAGTGCACACAAGGTATTTCAGGGTGGGGAAGGCCATTGAGGGGCTGCTGATGGAACAGGCCATCTGCCTAAAGACTACTGAAGGCCTTCCAATCAACTGAAATACTTCATGCCAGCCCAAACTGCTTCCCCAACATACCCCGCCAAGTCACTTACCTTGTGAAGGTCTAGAAAGTAGTCTCCTCTCCAATCTTGTGTGCTTTGTTCGGCCCTCCATGGGCCTCCCCAACCTGTTGCAGGCCAAAATGAATCCTCTGGGGGCTCGAGCCTATCCTCTGAGGCTCCGTTCAGGCCTCCACAGGCCAATTGAAGGCTGAAATGGAACCTCGGAGGGCCAGATCCAGCCCCTGGAGGCTCCATTGCAGACTGCAATGGGCTGTGCGAGGCCTCTGGATGGCTGAACGGGGCTTCTGAGGGGCAGTTCCACCCCTTAGAGGCTCCATTTTGGCCAGCAATGTGCAGGACAAATGTTGCAAAGTCTCTGTGGTTGTTGGTAAGAGCGAACAACTGCCGTGATGCTGCAAGATTCATAGTTTTGGGACTTATTCGGAAAGGCTAGGGAGTGCTGATCATGTAACTTCAAATGTTCGCTAAGGGAATGTTCATAACCCAAGGATTACCTGTATAACTTTTTTTAGACAGACACAAGGTAGGTTACCAAGCTTAGCTGTGCCTACATCACTTGCAGCATTTCTTGCTGAGAACAGTAGCAATCTGGGCACATTTCAGACAGTATAATGATTTAATAATTATAAATAATTTAGAATTTAAGAACATACTCTTCACTAGATTTCCATATATGTGGTTCAGCTTTATAGCTGGGAGCAATGGAAGCCTTCATAGGAAAACAACTTTCTTTCTTATACTGGTTGCTCCAATGCTCAATGTGGAAAATGGTAGGAATATTCAGTACAGGTTAATCTGATCTCATAGTGATTTTTTTCTTAGCTGCATAAACTAGCAGGTACTGGCATGGGCTGGCTTATACATGCTTATAGGACACTAAAGTGGAAAAGCAGTGGAACTTCTGATCACGAACAACCTCTCACCACGATCAAATTTGGTGCTGACCAAAAATTTTGCAAACTGTTTGCATCTGGTCATGAACAAAAACTTGGGTGGCGATCAAACACGGCACAGCCGATTTCGCCTTCCGCACTGTTTTTTTTTTTTTTTTGGGTGCACGCATGCGCAGTCAGTTTTGCTTCTGGTCACGACCAAATTGGGTGCCGACTGAAGTTCTGACATGAATTACGATCGTGACTGGAGGTTCCACTGTATGTACAAATGCTTTAAAATAGCCTTTTCTATTTCTGCATTAGAACCATGTGGTTCTTCAAGCTATGCATTTTGTTTCAGTTTAATAAAATAATTACATCCAGGGTGTTCTTGCAAAATGATTTTATGTAATAAATATGTATTTCTTATTAATAATTTGTTCCACACTGTCCACAGGTGGCCCTTACTTTGTATGGGCATTACAAACCCCAACCGTTCATTTCTGTGTAGGAAAATAGGCTAAGAAAATGGCTTCTGTCTAGGAAAACAATGTGGTTTTTATGAATGTTTCTGGCATTTCTTTTGACTATTTCCTATGCTCCCCATGTTTTTATTTAATTCTGCACATCTTTCACTAAATGAAAGCTATTCCCAAACTTCTATTCTTCCCTTTTCTAGATATTTAAAAAGGTTTTCATTTTGGGTGGTTATATATACTTTTTTTTTTGGGGGGGGGGGGGGCTGAAATCTCCTGCTGGCTTCCAGGGAAATAATGGTGGACTGAAGACAGCTCCATAACAGTGGAGCCATTGACCATGACAGAATGAAAATCTGGTGAATGGATCAGAGCTTTGGAATTTATCTCTGGAGCAAGGAGAGCACTAGGGTTACCAACAAGCACTCCATCCAGTGGTTTCCTGCAAGGAGATTGTAAGACAGCAGTCTCTGGCAGGTTTTAGAGTACTGGGAGAGAGGGAAAGCCATTTCATGCAATGGTTCAAAGCTATTATGCATACAGGGTTCGCATACTTTCTTAATTACAGCTGGAAGTTGTTTGTTAATGGATTTTTTTGATATAAGAACCTATGGAAAGGCAGATTTTATTATACCAAATAGTTTCTTTCTATCCTTGATAAAAGAAGTTTTGTGCAAGTTTAAGGACTTAAAACAATTTTTTTAAAAATTCCTTTTTTTTTTAAATATAAAAACAGCAAAAGTTATAACATCAGTTTTGTGTCATGGGCAAATTTAATAAGCATTCTCTGTATTTTTGTATTCAACTCATTGTGAATGTATTGCTCACAGAGCAGCGGTAGCCAATCTTTTGGCACTAGGCACCAATTTTGTGGAAGACAATTATTCCACAGATTGGGGGTGGTGGTTTTGGTTTCAGTTGCTTGCACACCGTATACCTCCAGCTGTGTGGCCCAGTTGCTAATTGACCATGGACCAGTACCAGTCCATAGTCCAGGGGTTGGGGACCCTTTGATTAGAGGATGCAGAGTAGATCCTTGTGGCACCCAACTTCATACCACTTTTCAATATAATGAGGGATCATTGATGAGCTCGTTCAAAGTATTATTTTGAGTCACCTGTTTTCAGAACCACACATGACAATGCATCTTCCTACAGGAATGCAAACACACATAATGAGCTTAGCAGTGAAAGATTCAGGGATGAGTCTCAGGACTTATCTACATATTCCTGAGTATGTACTTTTTCCCCATCCTTGAGTCAGCAGGAAAGAAATATTACTCTGAAGAACACTGCTCCCACCCCACAATTCATCTTACCAAACTCCCAGAACAAGATCAACAGAGTTGCTGCCTTCAAATACCACACAGTTTTCAAAGCACTAATTTGACCCCTTTATTATGTGCTCTGGAATCTTTTCAGGTATTAATATCAGGCTGACTGGTAATTATCTGGATCTTCCTGTTTCACTTTTAGAAGATAAGAATGATATCTGCTCTTCTACAGTCATCCCGCACTCCACTATTTATCCAGGAATTAACCAGAGATATTACAAAATCCCTTTGGAAAGCTTATCAGCTAGGTTCCTTCAGTATCCTAAAGTGTGATTAATCTTCTCATGGATTCATTCATTCAACTCATCAAAGTAAATAGGTATTACTTGACCATAGTTCCATCAGTGTCAGGTTTCAGTCTCATTCTTTCATCCTTTCTTTACAGTTTCCTGATGGAATACACACATTTCTGTTAAAATAACAGTTGAGTGGTTCTGCATTTTCTTTGTTATTCAATTCAATCCTTTTATTGTCAATGCACAACATGTGTGCAGCGAAATTGAATATCTAGCATTCTTTATTGAGCAGCTTTATACTTATTCTTTTCTTTTTATTCTGAATGTATCTAAATAACTGCTTTTTATTGTTCTTAGCATTTTTGATAAATTCAGCTCATTCTAAGCCTTAATTTTCTTGACACTAACATGATCATTCCAGACGAACTGTACTTTTCCTTTGTGACGGCTCTCTTTCCATTTCCTGCATATGTCCTTTGTTGTTGTCCTATTCAGGACAACTATTTACTAATCTTCATATAAATAAATATATACATATATAAATTAAATAAATAAATGTCCATGACCCATATTCATGTGATATTTATAAATATTCCTATGATGTGGCTATATAAGGAAAAAATTACATCTCTGTAATTCTAGATCTAATTTAATAAAATGAAGTGACATAAATCTGATGTCAAATCAATCTACTAAGTTCACACCAGAATATATTAGTAAATCCTGATTTGTGTTTTAACCAGCCATGTCCTGAAATATCTTCTAAAATAAATACCTTCCACAATAATTTTATACCGTAAACTTCCCCAATTTCTATGCTCCAAATGTTTTAAATCACTAATTCAATTAGCCATAACATAGCCTATCTTGATAGATGATAGAATCTATCATCTTCTCAAATTGCCAACAGGTTCTGGGATATTGATGTACCCACATGCTGTAATTCTGTCTCATGTAGAAAGGGATTACATAGGTCAATATAAAAATGTTCCCTGAAGATTAAAAAAAAAAAAGCCATCAGTGGCTTTTGAATAGCTGTATTAGTGGATAGCCTATCTAACCTTGCTTCTACAATATAACCATTTTAAAAATAGTTATGTATTAATAATCACTGATGAAGCTTCCTTACATGCGTTTGGAACATATTTTTTTTTATCCTTGCCATTTAGAAAGTTACATCAGCCTACTAAATGGAACTAAATAATGTAGCAAAAAGTTGCCAGGAGAATGTCAAGGTTGGATTGTTCCAAGGAGGAGAGCAGAGAAAGCAGAGATTCACTTGGTGGCATTGAATCCAAATAACCTTGCAAAATATCTAGATACATTACAAGTAGTCCTCAATTTATAATAGTTCATTTAGTGACTATTCGAAGTTACAATGGCACTAAAAAAAAGTGATTTGTGACTGTTTTTTGCAGTTATGACCACTGAGCATCTCCAAAACCATGTAATTAAAATTCATATGCTTGGCGACTGACTGTGTTGATAGTTGCAATATCCCAGGATCAGGTGAGCATCTTTTACAACCTTCTGACAGGGAAACTCAATAGGGAAGCCAGATTTACTTAACAACCATATTACGAACTTAACAATTACAATGATTCACTTAACAACTGTGGCAACAAAGGTCGTAAAATGGGGCAAAATTCACTTAACAATTGTTTCACTTAGCAACAGAAATTTTGGGCTCCATTGTGGTTGTAATCAAGGACTACCTGTACAGGAATGAAGGTCAAACAATATCAGCTTGGTGAGATTTGTTTTTCTTTTGATAAGAAAACGCCCTGTGGGCTTTAAATCTTTTTAAGAGAGTTAAAGAACAGAGATTAAGCAACGGAACTGAATTTGATTACAAACTGAACTTTCTTCTTTTCTCTATGGAGTTTTGCAAAGCCTCTTGAAGTTGGACTGGACAGG